>CM033106.1:23756748-24042213 GCA_019321725.1 Paulownia fortunei
CATTTTCTACTTTGTCATTGCCTTAACCAACAATATCTCGAATCAAGTGGTATCACATTTCGAATCAAATGGTATCACATTAAGATGTACTTGGGACTTTGATGTGATGAGACCATGACGGAATGAAAATGATAAAATTTTAATGAGCTTGAAGAACTCTTCTCAAGCAATTAAGAAACAAAGAATAAATTTTCAAGATATGAAAAGCGCAACAATTTTATTCAAGAAAGACAATATTCATCATAATAATGAATTGTAACTAATATTTATATAAACAGCTTTGCATATTTTATATGGATTAGAACTCTCTAACCTAATCCTAGAAAGGATTATGGCTTCAAAAATTATTCCTAAATCCAAAAAAATCTTTTAAAACTAAACTTACTAAGACTATGACTCAATAACAATAAAAAATACTAAAATTCATCCAAAAATAAATAAAAAATAGAAAAGTGACTAAAAAGGGAATAAAATGACTAAATTTTGACATAAAAAATAATTTCAACAAATACGTTGTTTGGCACATTGAAAAAATTGAAAAGAACTTCGTGTGCATGTGGTGCAACTTGTAACTCTTCACATATCAAAAGTGATGAGTTTTTTTTGGGTCCCATAATCACAAAAGTTACCGCCTTTTTGTCCTACATCATATTTCCTCATTGAACAAACTCGTCATTGACTTAATCTTTGGACGAAATGGTTCATTGGGCAGATGATACTTGAAGAAGTCAAAAATATTAATACCTGATGAAACACTCAAATCATCTCAAAGATCAATACAATAAGCAGATTTTACATATTAGCTCATGCTTTCATAATTTTTTCATTATATCCAGACATAGATTTTGAGTAGTCTATATTAGACCGAAAAATAGAACAATGAAGCATTCTAGTTTCAATTCTCCATTGTTGTAAATAATCAAGAGATCTTAATTCTTCTTAAGTACTTAATAATATACTTCATGGCCTTCTAATGCTCTTTGTCCGAATTGGATTGATGTCAGTATGAGATACTCAGAGCATATACGATATTAGGTCTTGTATATATCATAGCATTATGCTTCCAATAGCACATGTATAAAGCATGTGAGTCATTATTTCTCTTTCCTTCGGAGTCTTTGGGTTTCGAAAAAGAAATCTCATGACTCATCAGCAAGAATCCTCTATTAGATCCTTCCATACTAAACCTCTTTAGTATCTTCTCTACATACATGAATTGGAATAACCCAAGCATCATACTTAGAGAAAATCAAATAATATTATTACCTCATTGAATCAAATGTTTCAGCTTTGAGAAGCTTATTCAAGTCCATATTAGATCTCTAAGACTTGAAAACTTTTTGCTCATTTTTTTTACATATAAAGTCCCCTGTCTACCTCATATAGATCTCTTCCTCAGTATTTTTTATCGAGGAAAGAGGTCTTCACATCTATTTGTCGAATCTTGTAGTCATAATACACATTTATGGCAGCAAAATCCTTATGGATTAAGCATCACTAAGGGTAAAAATCATAGTTAAAACCTTACCTTTGTGTGTAATCTTTTGCCACCAAGCGAGATTTATAAATTGTTACCTCCCCATCTACTTCAAGCTTTCGTTTGTAGATTTATTTATAGTCGATAGGCAGTACACCTTCAGTGGGTCTACCAAAGTCTATTCTTTGTTGGAATATATAGAATTCATTTTGGATTACATGGCCTCTTGCCATCTTTCCCTATCGTTGTCAGTTATCACCTCTCTATAACTCCTTAGATCAACATCTAAAGGGAGGTCTTTTTTGTTGCCTTTGAGCAAGAGTTACCTTTAGGGCAGCCTTGAGATCCAAAAAGCCTTCGAGCAATAGCCTTACCTTTCATGCTACTTAGAGATCCTTTTGGATCTCCTTGGAGATTGTACACTTGAGGCTTGATGATAGGTTGTAGCACCATTGCCTCGTGTGGGAAGTTTTGTGGTTTTTGAACTTTTTTAAATTCTACAATTTTACCATTTCTATTCAATAGAATTTCCTATCCAAAAAGGCAACTTCCTCGAAACAAACACCTTAGTATTTAATAAATTTCTTTGGATACTCCACAAATTTGCATAAAATGGATTTCACATCCCACTAATCTCTCACTTTGTTGTTCCACATAAGCAGGACACCTCATACCTTTAGGTATTTATATAAGGGCACTTTGTCATACATCTCATATGATACTTTAGGCACCCATTTAGATGACACTTTATTTAATAGATATACCGCCAATTCTTGGGCATATCCCAAAATAAAAAATCAAATCAAATGAAACTCATAATAGATAGAACCATGTCTAACAAAGTTAGATTTCTTTGTTGTGCTACCTCATTTAAATGAGGCTTTCCATACGGAGTCACTGTGAGAGAATATGATTCTCTTTAAATGGTTAAAGAAATCATCACTTCGTCATTTGATTGAAGGACTTTAATACTTTGTCTGGTTTGATTTCCCATTTTATGTAATATTTCTTTAAACTTTTCAAGGGTTTACAACTTATATCTCATAAGATACACATGTTGGATTTGCATAGGCCCCAAGATACATGGCGCAGTGAAATTTGAAATATTTGTATAAATAATAATAATAATAATAATAATTTAATTCATGTACCACGTTGCTACTGTAATTTGATCGATCATGCAAAATTAATTCATGTATTGATCAAAGTTCAAAGCTTTACCTCAAGCTTCCAACTGAATGTAGTAGACTAAAAATGATCCAAGTCATTATCTACCTCTCGTTGTTGAAATCGAGAGTTCCCAGACATATATTCCAAGACCCTATCTAATTAATTCAGGACACATGAAATTCGTGGAGTATGAAAATTTTTCATTGATGAACTCTATGTCTTTAACCCCATGAAGTTTATAGAACTTTTGTTGCATTCTGCCCTTTCATTTCTTTACCACATCACTACCATTTGACCCTATTACAGCCTTGGTTGAAAACCTTTTGATTTCATGTAGCGCCTTCGATGTAGTGGAAATTTGTTCCAAATGAGGACCTAATGATATTTAACTATTCCATTAAAGACCAGGTGATGGTTTTTGTGAGGTTCTATGGGAATTCACTTGTTTGAAACATTCATGGTTTCATCATCATTGACATTAGCTATTCACACACACACTTGAATATGATTGTTATAAAAATGTATTGGCTTTTGAATTACTAAGGGTTAGATTCAATACTTGTTTGATTTTATTTTCATATTACTTTGTTGCTTCCTGAGATTAATGATTGGAAGTTAGTTATCATAGGTATTTGTAGGTATTATCGCTGAAAGCCCTCATAAGACTATAACTCGTTCTTATGGTTTACCTAAGGGTATAAAGACATATTGCATATGCTAAATGCAATCGTGATTTTCTGCGAAAGTGAATTAGTTTAGATTTGTTTTAAACTTGCTCAAGAATGAGCAAACGAGCAAAGGAGTAAGTGTGGGAGAATTTGATAAGTGCATATTTTAATATATTTTTTTATATCAAATTCTTTATATTTTTATTATTTTGTTCTTGTTAATATTTAGTTTTTATTAATAAATCAATGAACAAAAAAAGATAAAAAAGAGCCACAATAAAACCAAAGAAAATAACACGTTTCGTGAGCAAGTTGGGAGATAATATTTTATTGGATCCAAGAAGTATCACAATTAGAAGAAAAAAATTATTTTTGTCTAAGTCCATCATGTATATATAAATATATGCAAGGAATCACTTGGACTTTGTAAGTGATTATTGAACTTGCATTAAATTCAAAATCAACAAGTTTTTAGACTTGAGCAAATTTTGTATTTTAGGCATAACTCTATACTCAAAAGCCCTATGAACCTGAATCTTATGGCATTTAAAATCCATGAGATAAAACTACAACTTTGTTGTTGCAAGCTTAGCCAATTTCATCTTTGATAAAAGCAAAAAAATCGTCCAAGTGTTTGCAATGGAATGAATCTTTCATGTGGATATATCTCCTTAAATCAAGTATAAATTTCTCCCTCGAGATTGGAATCAAGTGATTCAAGTTGAAAAATGAAGCTAACACAAATCTACAATTTTTACGTTGACCATTTTTTCAAAACCAACTAATTTTATAGAAAAAAATGTGTGAGAATATTCGGATCCAAGAAGGACATGTGAATTTAGGGTACATTTGAAGAAAATTTGGAGTGCATTTAAAGTGAATTTGGGAATGCCAATTTAGGGTATTATTCTACTATAAATAAAGTCTCTTGGGTATCATTCAGGACACACAAAAAAATCTTAGAGGGGGGAAGAGAGTTTTATTGTTGTTTTTCTTTTGGTGAAATTTTCTCGTAGTAATATAAATGTTTTTTCTGATTTCTCTTCTATTTTTAGTTTTTTCTACTTTCATTATGTCTTTCTAAATTTTATTTGGCTGAGAAGAAAGGGTGAACCTCTTGATAGAGGAAGAGAAATGATTATAAAGGTACATAGCATTTAAATGTGTTATCTTAATTTATGATTAAACCCTCATTGTTTAGTGGCGATTCTTGATTTATGTATTACTAATGACACAACAAATATTTGGATTCATTTAGTTAAATGTATGATTCTACTATATCGACTACTAAAGTAAAATTTTGACTTGTTGTAAACAAAGGTGTGTATAAATACTTGATCCCATAAATAAGTGTTGGCTGTAAGAGATAATTTACAGACAATAAGACAATATCATGATCATCTTAATGCATGAGCTATATGATAAATTTTTTTCATTGGAACCTTCATAGTGTATTAATTCCAATAGTGGTATTTAAAAGAGGTAAAAAAATAATAAATAATTGTACCTCTATCCAAAACTCAAGAGTGGATCACTAATGTTCAATACTTTTATTACTTTGATTTCTTAGTTATAACACAATTTTTTTTATAATCTAAATCACATAAAGCCCATCTTTTAAGAAATATAATCCTGAAAATTTCAAACAACTTCTGTATGAATTGACCCCGGACTCACGAAAAAATTATTACTTGATACAACCTGCACTTGAGCTTGCAACCTTAAAACTGCAGCAAATTTTTGGCGTTGTTGCTGAGGAAGACAAGGTAAGTATTCAGGTTTGTAAATATTTTTTCTTTGCAAATATTGCGTGTTTGTTTTCTTTACAGTTATATATTCATATGGTATCGTAGTCATAATTCTCATCATTTAGTTAAAAATAATTCTGAAATTTATTTAAAAATTTATTTGAGTCACCTCCACACACTTGCACTATAACTGAAAATGAAATTGTTCAGAATGAAAATGAGAATCAATAAGTGTGTACCATGTGTTATTTGCTACAACTTTAAGGTTGCAAACCCAAGTGCAAGTTGTGTCAAGTATAAATTTTTCGGAAGTCCGAGATCGATCCACAGGAAAGTTGTTTGAAGTTTTTAGAAGTATATATCTTAAAAAATGGGGTTTATGTGGTTTAGAATATAAAAAAAATGCTATAATTAATAAATCAAAGTAATTAAAGTACTGACAATTAGGAATTTGCTCTTGAGTTTTTGATAGAGAAATGATTATTTATTATTTTTTACCTCTTTTAAATGCCACTATTGAAATCCATACACAATGAAGGTTCTAATGGGAAGATATTATCAAATAGTTCATGCATTAAGGAAATCATGATATTGTCTTACTATTTGTAAATTATCTTTTATCACCAATAAATTTTTTATGAGATCAATTATTTATGCACATATTTGTCTACAACAAATCAAGGTTTTACGTTATAGTCGATCTAGTAAAATCATAAATCAAGATAAATGAACCCAAGTATTTGTTGTGTCATTGATTCTCTAACACAAAATATTAATAAAACTATTAATATTAACAAGAATAAAGTAAGAAAAATATAAATGATTTGATACACTAATATGCCAAAATATGTACTTATCATTATCACTTGCAACCTCATCGGAATTCTTCTCCTTCATATTTTATTTTTTCTCTCAATGCAAATAACTTTCGATTGAAGTCAGGTACGATCCATTTACTTTCGAATTTCTATTGTTTACACTTTGAAAGTCTTTACTTATATCTGAAAGAATTTGATAAAGTGTGTGCCACTTTTGATGATCAAACTTATACAAATGAGATCGCTAAACTCAAATTATTATTATTATTTTTAAGATAAAGAAAAAACTTGGCTTAACTATTTAAAACCTAGATCAGTTGGTACTTAACAAGAAATGCAAACTGAATTTTTAAAAAAGTTATTTCAAACTCATAAAAACTAATGTTTTGGAAAGATAAACCCAATTTTTTTCTCAAAACCCTAATAAAACTTTCTTTTAATGTTGTGAAAGAATTAAATATTTCTTGAATTCATGCTCACATCATGGTTTTGAAAAATGACACTTAACTAGTTTTTTTTTATAAAGGTTTAGTTTTCGAAAGAAAATAAGTTGTTGAAACAATGTGTAATTGTGAGTTGTTTGATAAAGAACCTGATGAAACCTTAGAATATCCAAACCATTTGGTAGAAAACTCTTAATTATGACATAGTGTTAATTCTTCCGAATGTTCTATTAGATCTAATCTTACTAACAGTAATAAATGACAATATTACATTGGTCAAAAAGATGATCTAAATGCAAGGATTTCTAGTTTAATAAAAAAAAAAGGTTGAGGCCATGGAACTTAAAAAAGTAAATGAAATCAGATTTGTGTAAGATGAAGAAGTTTGTAGCATTTGTAAACTTGTGGGACACTCCAACAATGAATTTCCAAATATTCCAGTGCAAACAAATGCCATGAACACATTCAATAAGCCTTTTCATTCTCCATATTCTGAAATTTATAATTCATAATGGAGGAATCATCCCAATTTTAGTTGGCGAGATGATAATCGTGTCCAACCACTACATTTACCAAAGCCACCAAACTTTCCTTCCTAAATTAAGAGAACACATTTAAATGTTATGTACCTTTATAATCATTCATCTTTCTCCATCAATAGGTTCATCTTTTCGCTTCAACCAAATATAATTTAGAAAGACTTAATGAAAGTACAAAAAACTAAAAATAGAAGATAAACTAGAGAAGATATGTTTATTACTACTAGAAAACTTAGCTTAAAGAAAGACAACAATAAAACTATTTTTTCCCCTCTAAGATTTTCTTTTGTGATATTTAAGAAACCTTATTTATGGTCGAAGAGTGCCCTAAATTGACATTTTTAAATTCACTCCAAATGCGCTTTAAATTTTCTTCAAATGTGCCCTAAATTCACATGTACATCTTGGATCCGAATATTATCACACATTTTTCTGTATCGAATCAACTGATTTTGGGAAAGTGGTTAACATGAAAATTGTAGATTTGTTTGTTAGCTTCAGTTTTCAACTTGAAACACTTGATTCCAATTATGAGGAAGAAACTTATGCTTGATTTAAGGAGATATGTCTGCATAGATAAATTCCTTCTAATACAAATACTTGGACGAATTTCCTACTTTTTATCAAAGATGAATTGGGTTGAGCTTCCAACAACCAAGAAATATAACTACAACATTGTTGGTATATAAAACTTTTATGAATGATGGAAAGTGTCGTTAGTATATAAAAATTTTAATTGACTATTATAGTTTATCATCTTAGAATTTAGAATTGAGCTTTTTTTAATTACTCTAAATTTATTATTCACTGTTTATATTCTTATTGTTAAATATTTTAAATGTAGCAAATTTATTCGACATTTCTAAATTCATTCTATTCCCATATAATTTTATTTTTATATACTAATCACCCCTTAAGAGTATAGTAAAAAAATTATATGTGGGTATTATTCGTCATTCATAATAATTCGTGATTCGTTGAATGACATTAATTCGGAGACAGGTATATTTCGTTAAATTAAAATGAATTTATAATTCTAAATTTAATCTTGTTTTAATGAATTATCTTAAGTTGAAATTTAATTATTCATTTTTTATTTTAATCTATGCTTATAACTTATTATTATTAATTGAAGTTCTTAGTTTATGAATTATTTTAAATATAGCTAATATATAAAAATTTTAGTTTATTATTATAGTTTATCATCCTAAGATTTAGAATTGAATTTCAGTTGATTAGACTAAGTATATTATTACATATTTATTTATATTTTTTAAATTTTAAAGCAAAACAACTATCTAATCTTCTAACTAATTTTAATCTAAATATATTATCTTAAAGTATGATATTTGATTAGTTTTAATTTTATTATTTTATATTTTTTTTATTTTATCTTAATTTTATTTATTATCTTAAGTTTGTCTTTTATTTTTTATTTAATTATTCTAAGTCGATGGTTCTATAGTATATTATTAAATTTTATTTATTGCTCTAAGTTGATTAATCTAAATTTATTATTCTCTATTTATATTCTTATTTTTAAATATTTTAAATATATAAAAATTAATTAATTTCAAGTAGGTCATACTCTAAATGTTTCCTAAATCATACTAAGAGTTGGTTTTATTTGATTAGCCTAATTTTATTAATTATTCTAAATTTATATTCTTATTTTATGAATTATCTTGGTTATATATAATTAATTAATTAATTTTTCTAAATATACCATTATAAGATTTGCATTAAATTTAATTTATTGATTATGCTAGTCCTTAAATAATATTTTAATATGCTTAATTATATAAAAATATAGTTGGCTTAGTGGTGTGAGTTTTCACATTTTCTTCAAAGGTGTTGTGTTCGATTCTATTGGAAAACTTTGTGTTTAAGATTTTTATAATTTTAATGAGCCTATTATCAAACTTCTAAACGAGCCGCTTGCGAACATGTTTGTGAACTTATAAAACGAGTCAGGCTCACGAACAGGATCGCGAGTATATAAACGAGTCGAGCTTGCGCTCGCGAACAGGTTCACGAGTATATAAACGAGCCGAGGTTGAGCTCAAACTCGTGAATAGGCTCACGAGCATATAAACGAGTAGGCTCACGAGCTAACGAACCAAATACTATTAGGCTCGAGCTCAGCTTGACAAAATTTTCAAGCTCGAGCTCGGCTCGTTAAAGTTATCGATCGATCTCAAACGGATTTTTTTTCGAGCCGAGATTCGAATAGCCCGCGAGTGGCTTGGTTCGTTTACAGCCATATATATGACTACATAGTGGAGTTAAGAATTCAGGATATTTTACTCCTAGAGAACGGTTACTAATTTTTATCCTACGATCATAAGATATCCTAGCCTTAAATCTAAGTTGGAAAGCAAAGTAAACTAGGAACATGGAAGTTGTAAATGGAGTTATCTATTTGATGATAATGGTGAAAAGATGGTAGTGCAAGAAAAAGTAAAATTGAAAGATAAAGTCGGTGATGGTCGCTTCAATGATGCATGAGAGAGGTTTTGGCTGCACAAATCTGTAAAGAGTGAGGATGAGAATTTTAAATGAGGAAACAAATAAAATGAGGCCTTCTATAAGGGTTTAATAGAAGTCGAAGAGATGTTTAGGAGCCACAATTAGTCATAGTCGTTGAACGAGCAATTGGTTAGGGCACGTGGAAACTTGTGGATCCCTAGCAGGGGAGTAGAATCCTTTGTCAATTAGATTTGGAAGGGTTGAAAGGGTGTAGGTTTTTAAATTTTGAAGAAGGTGCCCAACTTTGGGGTTTGGTTTGTGAATTTGGCCTAGCTAAAAGGTGTGTTTAGGCGAAGTATTCAAATAATTGAGAACAACTCTTCTCCACTCTTTTAGCTCTATAACAAAGTCGTGCTCATATAGGAGGAGATGGGGAACTGGATGATACTACGTAGACTACCTTTGTGATAATAGGCTAAGATTATTGGGTTGAGTTGTCCAATGTCGAGTTAGGATGGTTCAATTGACTGTTGAGTTGAAACTTATGATTGAAGTTAGGATTGGGTAAGGCCGCCCTCTTAGGATAGTTCGTCCGAATCAGAAGGCTTGATGTTTATCTTATGTTAGAATGATTCGATAGTTCTCGAAGGCTGAGCCTAGTTAAGATATGAACATTGGAATCATAGTTGTAGTAGAAATAGACTCTGATTCTATGTGATGATATAATCCTACCTAAAAAAGGTCATATTTCTCAATAGGTCTTGAAACGAAGACAAAGTTAATTAATAAGTAATTTTATTCCTTCGAGAACTGCTATCTCATAATGATTCTAACTTAAGTGTTGAAGGTTTTTAATAGGACTAAAACCTATCACCTCTACCCTTAATTTTATAAGGATTATCAGAATATATTCAAGCTAGTGGAAGATCGATTGTTTGGTGTTGTGAATTTGGTGTTCATTAGTCATATATAATAAAAAAATAAATGCATATTTAAAGTTAAATTAGGATTTAAAAGGGAATATTATTGTTTAACATTCTAAGTAGAGAGTTAATGGACAAAGTGTGAGGATCAAGGAGTTGTAAAAATTCAAACATTAATTTAATATTAATGACAAAACCCGAATATCAATTAGAATATTTATAAAAATACATGCATGAGCTCGACATTAATAATAAAACTTGAATATCAAAATAATTTTTATTTTTTAAAAAGGTTTGAAAATGATATTATAAAATATGGTGTAAGCTTTAAAATACATTTTTTTTTTTAAAATTCCGAAAGCATACAAAAATGGGTAAAACAAAATAAACAAACACGTTTAGGAGATTTAGACGCGAAAATGATTTGGAAAATAAAGCAAATGCAGAAGTATTTTGTAATTTTTTATTTTATTTCTTGAATGATAGAAGTATTTCTATTGTATTTGATAACAAATCTGGTAGTCAATTGCTAAAATGACAAAAATGCCCCTCGGTTGTCACTCTTCTGTCATCCTCAGAATCTCCAAACCCCTCCAATTCTTGTCAATGGCAGCCGAAGCCCACATGAATTCTCCCCAAACCCAGTTGGAAAACGCCCCCCAAGCTCTCGAGAATTACCCAGTGCCACTCTCCCCTCCACCGCCGCTCATATCCAAGAATGTCGAGTTGAATAGAGCTTTAACAGCTTCTTCAAAGTCTTCCCTCTTTTCTCTCTCTAGAAAAGATGTTCTCTTCGAAGATGAGTGGCTCATTGCTGTCAATAAGCCTCAGGGAATTTATTGCGAAAGCATTTTATCTTCTGTTCACAGTCTCCTGATTACTGATCAAGGTTTATTCATTTGAGCTTTGTTTAATTTAAAAAATAGTCACTTGTCTTTGATTGAGTTATAGAGGAAATTAGAAATGCCCGTATACTAGTAGTGTTCTGGTCGATGGGTGTTTTTGTAATTATCTTGAGACGGGTGTTTTTGGTCTGCTTTTATCAGATAACAATTTTGTATCATCTGGAAATAAATGATGACTTCAATATAGTGAGCTAGAAATTGATGCTTCTGTGGTGTTTTCTAAGGCAGTTTGATGGACAATTTATTAACTCGCTCCCGAAACGATGTGATTTCATCTGTCTAGTGTTGATTAGGGGGTGAAAGATTTATTTGCTGAATGTTCAAGTTGAGTACAAGATAAAGGTATTTGATATTTACTCGCTTTCTCAAGCATACATAGATTGCACATTCATATAAACCTCTTGAAATTTAAATTAACAGTACCGGTGGTTGGAAAAGGCATTCTTATTCCTCTATAGATTTTTCTCTTCATAATCCAACAGTGGATTTCACTATTTGTTACTTAGTCTAAAATAGTAGGGAAATATTGTTGAATTACTTTTCCTGGTTTTATTAGAATGGACTGATTTCTCATGTTTCTTTATTTAATAGTTTAAGTTTCTCTAATTTTTCTTTTTTTTTTTTTTCAGGGGAGCAAGTAAAATTGCAAGAACTCCATCTATCCAATAGGCTTGATCGTGACACAAGTGGTGTTACAGTCATAACCAAGTCACACAAAGTGGCAGCTAAGCTTGTGAAAGCATTTACTGATCACATGGTCAAGAAGACTTACCTTGCGTTCTGCATTGGTACAGTTCCAAAATGGGAAAATATGATCATAAAATCTGGTCATGGTCGATCAAGGCATGGAGCCTGGCGTGTTTATGCTTTTTCAGATGTTGGTCGGACACTACCTGGTGGATCATTTGTCCGAGACATGGAAACATTATTTGAAGTTCTGTCAGTAAATGGGAAAGGTTGCTTCCAAGAATTCTCTGGATTGGAAAAACATGGAGAAAAAATCATTGTTGTTGATGAAAAATCTGAGATTACCTGTAATATAGAGAAAGCCAAGGTTCTAGTGAGAGCATATCCTAGAAGTGGAAGAACACACCAAATTCGTTTGCATTGCCAATATCTTGGAATTCCTATAAGAGGAGATGTGAAGTATGAAGGTGTCTATGAGTGGAAGGAAAAAATATATGAAGGACATGAACTTCATGCTGAAAGCTTGTCTTTCGAGCATCCTGTTACAGGTCAGTCACTTTTGATTCAGGCACCTCTGCCCTTCTGGGCTAGCCGAGCACCAGCACAACTATCTTCCTAGATGGGCAGTCATCAACACAAGAACAAAAATGTTATCAGGTCTATGAAATGACATTTGAAACAAGATACAGTATCTCATTTTGTGCTTATTATCTATACAACTTGTTAAAATAGAATGTAACTTACTGATGATGGTCATTTCCTTAGAAATAGATAAGACTTTTGACTCTATCCTTGCTCTCATCTGAGTTTATACCCTTACATACTAAAGTTTAAGGGCATTTAGATGAACTTGTTTAGTTAGAATATTACAAGTATCCCGCAATGCATCAGTTTCTTCCATATTTCTGCTATACAGTTTTTATCTTGGATTCATGGTAAGTTTTATGTGGATCAGCACCTGGCTTATTTAACATTTAAATTAATATCTGGAACTTATGCAATCTTTGTTGCTTAATTATGTTTCAATAATTAACTAAGCATTGCAGATGAATTATTGTAAGTCTGCATCTTTTGTATATGATTTTATACGGGTATGCTATCAGACTACTCATGCAAGTTTTACTATTGGTATTACAGTTGACTGGTGTTGTTGGTCATGTTGTTGCTCTTAGTGTTATTTTCCTTGTTGGTAGTGTTGTAGTGCTTCCAATTCTTATGCAACACTCTTTGTGATAATATATTCACAATTTTCTACATAAGCGGCTAACTTTTGTATTTTTAGATGAAATCTATTGAAAGATGAATATTCAATATTAATGTTTCTTGGCTGCATTGCATGTCAATCAATTGTGACAATTTATTGAAGACTAAAAAAGCATAAAGTGGTTCTTTGAAGCAGAATCTTATTGACTTATATTTTATCCCTACCTGAGTCCTTAGTATTCTTTAAAATTTGTCCAAGGTACTTGTGTAGTATCTTAGAATATAACATTCCACAAGTGCTGAAAGTACATGTATGAGGAACTTGTCGTATTGTTGTAAATAACATGCTCGTTAAAATTTTCTCTCTTCAACAAAATGTGCATATATTCTTAAGATTGCAGTCATGGTTAGATATATCAAAGAAATGGGTTTATTTTTCCATTCAGGCTATGAACTGAAGGCGGCCAATGGCCAGATCATGGGAAAAAGTGCTTCTCATATTGTAACCCTGAGAGTTAGGTTGTATCGCCTTTCATATGCTTCTTGTGTTATAACCCCAGAGTCCGTGCACCCGTTTGTGCATGTTTCTCATATTCTAACTTCAGAGTTGATACATTTACAATGCCGTATGTCTCTTATGTTATAACCTTAAGGTGATCGTTGGCTTGAGGGATTAAGTTGGTGATACCTTTCTCCATTCTCAAAATCCATGCTTGATACCATAATTTATTCCTTAGAAACCTGGTTCTTAGGGAAACATTATTCTCAAAAGTACATGTTCTCTCATCCTTTCCATCCCCTCAAGGTTTGCCCATTTCAAAGCTTTTGGGAAGGAGTCACATTTCTGTTTAAAAGTCTGAAAAGTGTCCTGTCTGCTTCCTACCCTCCCATTAACCCAACAGCAACTACAAGTCCCTACCTGAGCTGCCACCCACCCACAGGTTTTATGTGATGCTATTCTAGGAGTAGTACTCACATTTATTGAGATTGTGACACATGCATTAATTTGGTCACACTCATGCACCAACTATTCATTTATTACATTGACGCACTACTACTTGAGTAGAATGTAGCATGGAATGAGTGGACCTCAACCCCATCAACTGTTTCCCAATCAACCTTACTCCGCACCGTTATTCCACTCCTATGCCACCACAGCCCTCTCCGACTGCCCACTCCCACCCTTAACCTACTAGTACGCCACCACAGATCCTACACTGCTCCCCAGCTTCCTTTCCCACACTTTCACACCACCACAGCCCCTATCCACCACTCCCCAGCCACTCTAAAAAATCCCATGCCAGCACTGGCCCCTTTCTCTGTCCCTCAGCTAGCGTACTAATCTGACCACCAGAACAAGCCTTTTCCCCTCCCAAGGTACCACCTACTTGTCATCCACAACCACCATTTCTTTTTCACTTGGTATCATCAGAGCCTCTCTCCTAATACATGCACATATAAACTGAAAATCACAATCCACCTTCAATCTCACATGCAGATGCACCCTGAATACATCCCCAATTTAGCACATAGAATGTACAGAAGAATAAGAAAATGAAACCCTATTGGCATATTAAGCTTTTTTAGAAGTGGATTTGTAGCCTAAGTTCAAGTTTGATAAAATTTGAAATGTTAACTTATGTTCAATGGTACAACATGTCATTTTACCTTTCCATTGCAGTGTTATATTACTACACAATGGTTATCTATCTTGATTATCTATTTACCTTGATAATCATTTAATCAAATAAGTTCTCCATTTAACGTTTGACCAGTTAACTGAGACATCAGCAGTTGAGATTAATTCTCTAGAGTCAAACTCAACAATAGTTTATTGGAGGCTAACTTCCAATGAGTATTGTTCAACTTCCCCTCTGAAGATAACTTCTAAACTTTTTCAGCCTATAAATTTCCTCCAGATACATGATACTTATATCGTCTTGAAAAGTGATAAAGCAGATTCGAATATCCAGAAAACATATACTAGTACTGTATTCAGTTCCTTGATGGCTAGCTTCACAGTCAAGAGCTTCAAACAACGTACACATCACAGCTGCTGATAAATCCAGTTGGTCAAAAGACTATGCAAGACACATTTGACTTGGACATGAATAACTTCATTGGACACTCAACTGCATTAGAGAATGGTGCCTCTTAGCTTGGAGTAATCTAGTCATGAATCTTTTTAATTAACAAATACGTATAACATAAAGGCATTTTGATGTCCTGCATAACACATACATGGAGACAGGACAGCAACAAAGAACGCCAATCTTAGATGAATCAGAATTTGATTGCACAAAGATCATAGTATATTGTAGTGGATAGAATATTCATAAAATCTTTAACTTGGGAATTCATAAAGATCTGAAATTTGGATTCTAATATTAGGGAATAAAATAGTCACACTCAAGCTCATGAAGATGACCTTGCTGGGCCTTGAGTCATTTGCCAATCCTCATCACTTATTGGCGGTTATGGTGGCAAAGAAGGAAGACGTAGAAGAAAGAAAATTTTGTAGTAGCTAGTATATGTGCATGCACCAATAAGTGACAACCCAAAGAGAAAGAAGAAATGGAAACTAAAATGTGAAAGCACTACCTTCTGAAGAAGTGTATCTATTCAGGAAGCTTTGCCTCCTTCATTGAGGTAAGTTCTATGGGTGTCATTGGATAATATAAATAAGTAAGCAGAACACTTGTTGCTTATCAAAAGAAGGAATGATCCTCTGATATAAACAAGTAAGCAGAACACTTGTTGCCTATCAAAAGAAGGAATGATCCTCTGATACCTTAAGGCGTTGCTTACTGATAATGAATCTTATTCACCCACTGTACTTTGTGCAGCACTTACTGTGTATCAAAACAATTAATGATCCTCCGAGATCATAAATGCATTGCCTACTGATAATGATAAATCTTAGTTTACCAACTATTCAGTATTTGGCTTTATATTCCAAGCTATTATCTTTATATGATCTAAATTGCCATTTGCACTGGCCCTAGTCAATGTGGAAATTTCAGTCATCCGTACCTTGGGGTTGCAGGAACATAATGAGTTATAGTGCATTATATGTTGGTCACATGAAAATGAAATATTATTAAGTATGATTAGTTAATGAAGGTAATGGCACTTCAGAGGTGAAAGAGATCTTATGGATGTTATTTGGAGTGTCCCTAGGGATTAAAGAACGCATACAATGAGAGTAACATAAGATGCTGATTTGGGTGCCCAGAATCTTTAGCAAATACACCTATCTCAAGACAATGTAACAGTCTCGGATGGTTTTGGAGTTCTTTCCTTTTGCTAAAAAACAATGGAATTAAACCCACGTTTGTTTTTTACACACTGCTTCACATTGGGGAATAACTTTTGACCATCCTGTTAGAGCTTCTCACATTCTGATTTAGGAAATTTTGATGCTGATGTGCCCAACCTAATTTGGACATACTCCTTGTTATAATTTTTCACCCAAACCACACACCTTTAATGTTCTAAGCAACTTGGTAAAATATCCAATTTAATGTCAATTTCATGCATTTATTTGCTTTCTCCGCCTATTGTGTTTTATTATCATTTATTTTGTCCATATTTGTTTCATGGTACCAGTAAATGCAATGTGGATTTTCCACCCCTGAGCATCAAGAAATTTCTATTTCAAAATGTGTTATGATGCATATGGTAGTACGAGATCTTTGCTCAACTTTCGGCAGAGAATGTGCAACAGAGGAAAAATGAAAAGAAAGTGTCATCAGGGTTTTTCATGGGGAGGACTTATTCAGTAGAATTGAATAATGAAAAATGATAGGGTAATCGCTCTACTTGTGTCACATAGCAAGAGCCCTACTTGATATGATTGGTAATATTTGACTGAGAGGGAAAGCTGAAACATGATAATCCCTTTTAAGTTGGTTCATTGATTTTCTTTATCCTCTTTTTGATATTTGGCCAAAAGAATACCCTAAGGTGCAGAAACCTTTTGTTGAGTCAACCAGTAGATCTGGCTCATATACCTTTTCTATCCACGAAGCTTGGGTTAGTTCAAAATGGAAGGTTAAGCTGTGGCTAGCCATCTTGTTCAGGGCTATATATTTCCTTCATCCTTCACCCCATGTCGCTCACAAGGGGAATCTTACACCTTATGAGCCCCGTTGGTCAAGGCACAGTAGATATACAGACCCATTGAACTGTAACTGTGTAATATGGACTCTAAGATGAACACAGAGGATGGCCCCGCTCGCTATGGCTGATACTGAAGTTAGCTGTTCTGAAATAGGCTTGGCTCTGCTCTTGCAGATGTCACCTTGTTCATTATTTCATTCCGTCAAGCCGGTTAATTGAATAAGCAAGCATAGCTAGTTCCTCTCTGTACACATGATGGCAGTGCTGCTCTGTTGTTAGTTAAATAGACAAGCCTCAATCCTTTCTTCCATGACAATCAAAAAGTATGGCAGTGCAACTCTGAAAAGGGCTAAAGAGGTTTTCCATCAGTTCAGCACCATCCCAGGACTTATGGAAGCAATAGTGAAACCAACGTATGCAACTTGCATCCAGATGTCAACCAATGCTTCACTCAAGGAGATGATTCCCCTGGTGCTTTTGGTTATGGTAACAACACTGATCATCAGGGGCACATTCTTTGGAGTGCTGGAATACTTGCTGGCTTACTAGTTTGTGGTGTTCAAGTATGTTGTTTGCACTGAACCATCTTCAAAGTTTTGGCCTCAGGTACTCTCTTTCATTTCAATAGCTCCCCAACATAATATAGTAAACTTTTCCGATTGTTTCCTTTCTTAGGTTGCTATGGGACAATGCTAAGACTAATATTCAACTGTTAAAACACAACTTTGTTCTAGTTCAAGGAGGTTAAGAAATTTTTACTTAATCTGCTTTTTACTTGACCAAAGGTTTCAGTAATTATTGCTCGAGTTCACTGAAATTTACCCTTTTGCTTCATACAGAATCAAGATTTATGTTGTCTATATTTTTCATCATTTCTCTGAAAATTCGATCCTTCTGCTTGAGAACAGAAGCTGTGGTTTTAAATAATCTATTCTGAATATATCATGAAGGCTGGTTTTTCAGAACAAACGCAAGACATAAGTCCCAAAGGGATCAGATGCTCATATGGCTGCTGTCATTTGTGACACGGTAGCCTGTCCCCTGAGTACATTTCTGGGCCATCCTTGAATATACTTATCAAGCTGATGGCAGTTGAATCCTTGGGTGTTTGGTCTTTTAAACACTATATTCCCAAGGGTTTTGTATGTTGTAGATTAATTAATGGATATATGTAAAGAAGAATAACTTTTCTGTTGGCAGTAGTGAATTGCATATAACTTGAACCTCACTTTTGATTTACATTTTCTGTAGGCCACCCTGAACTCAATAAATCTTGATTTCCTTGTAGTTATCACTTGTTGATGAAGTTGAATTTCATCATTATGCCTGTGAATCTGAGTGACTGAGAAGCATCCATTCATTTAACTAATATACCATATCTTTGTTCCGTCTAGCTAAGCTTGGAGGGGGAGGATAGTTGCCTTAGAACTGTGAAATAAACAAACTACACTGTAAGCAAAATCATGACCACAGTTTCAATGGAGTTTCTATGGACAAATCATTAGATTCTGTCTTCTCTTGTACATTTTTTTTTTCTCATATAAAGAAAGAAATGCAAAATAAACGTCGAAAAAACACTAATTAGAGCACAGCTGCCTTCTTTTTAACTCAAAATTTGATGTTCTTTTTTAGGCACTTTAACAAAATTAAATTTCTCCATGTTGGCTCTTGAAAAAGAGAGATAACAAATATATATATATATAACTAATATTATGGCAGTAATTATAAAAAAATATGCATAAGAGTGGAAAGGATGGCCAGGGACATCAGGGTTGAGTATATATCAAGTGAGAGGAGTGGACAATCATGAGACTCTTGAATGGCTTCAAAATGAAGCATCTAAAACAAATGTGCTCAGCCAAATTGAATTGGCCGGCCCACTTGTTAATAGATCTGAGTTGATTTTTCACCACATACAAAGTCTGCCAACCATCATCACCTTATGTTATGGACCTATCTGCCTGAGTACTTATTTTAGCACCATATTAAATTATTCTCAAAATATCAAAAGGAAATAATTAACTGTTCTTGTCATGTCCTACATTCTACAATAACATTTGGATAAATTTATGGGTACAATGAGTTCCTCACAAAACAAAAATTAGTGTTAGATAGTTGTTAATGAAGCATGTTGCATAATTTTGCTTATGGACCCTTCTTTTTTTGGCCCAATTGGAAGGGTGCCTCCCGTCAAATTAGGGGTGTATGAGGTTGGGTTCGGGTAGTTTAATGATTATGCAATAAAAAATTAATATGTAAATATATAATTATCTTTTTAAATTAAATTATTCGGGTTGTTCGGTTGGATTTATTTTAGCGGTCGATTTGAAAGATAGACAGATTTTATTTGTATTCCTTCACAACTTAATTTATTTGTACTTACATCACAGATATATAATAATAAATAAAAAAAAAGTAATTATCGTTGCAATTTAATTTAAATTATATTAAAAGGAAAAACAAAATAGACGAGAGGGAAAGAGAGCAAATGGGCGTTTACTAAACAAAATTTAAATACTTATGATTGGCGATGATTTAAAATATTTATAAGATTGACAATCTTACATTAGTCTACAACTTGCCAAAATTTGCATTTTCTTCACTTTAAAAGTCTCTTAATAGGTTAAACATTATGGTTGACTCTATCTCCATTCAAATTTGCAGAAAATATCTTTCAACTATATGAAAAAGTCATAGAGCATTATAAGATACGCAAATCATTGATGTAAGATGATTGTACTTTAATTTGAATGTAATTATAGTATATATATATATTTTTTAAAAAAAATAAAATTGTATCATTAAAACTATTAACATATTAGTATTACGACTATCATGTTATATAATGTTACAAAGAATTAAGTATTTTTGTCATTTTTATTACTTTATTTTTTGATTATGGAAAGTTGTTCACAAGTGTATCTCGTAAAAATGGGCAAATTTGGAAAAAAATAAAATAAAATGAGTAAATAAAAATCCATGCCATTTGCTTGTAAGCGCCCCTAAACAAAAATACCATAAAAAGCAACCCAAAACTCACATGCAAATTGGTAATATTTATATAATCCATATCATTAACGTCCATTCACATCCCTAATTCAAACCAAACTCAAAGGCTAAATCCGTCATTTTACCTCGACCCACACCCTACCCCTACAAGTGTTTTGCCCCACCCCAACCTGCGGACGCTCCAACTCGTATTAGTTTCCAATCCCGACCCGCCACGTAAGATCAATGACAACCCAACCCGACGTGGCATCCCCTTATTCGTCAGCGTATTCGGGCGCGTCCACGTCTGACCCGGATCCGAGATAAAATTCTGCAGAAAAATCACGCCTACATAAACCCCCTCTCACTCTGCTGCTTTGTCACTCTAGAAGAGCACGCAGCCATGGCGATAGTGCAGAGAAGATTGCAGATCATAAATCCTGATTTTCTCTTTCTAGCTATTACTCTCTCTCTACTCCTCGCCATTTCCTCAGCCAAAGTATTATTCGAGGAGCGTTTCGATGGTATTGTTTTTTCTCTCTCTCTCTTTAATTAGCTCATTTTGTCCGTCATTTTAATATATTGTTTTGATGTTTGATTTTTGAATGATTGGTGTTTGACGTCTGTTTTTGTGTCGATCTGATTGCTCTTGATGTAAGGATATTACTTTAGGTTTAATCTGCATCTAATTGAGATCAATTTATTGTAGATCTGAGTAACTTTCGTGTTTGTTTTTTTTATGTCGTATTTCTGTGTTCGTAAATTATGGAGTTTCGATTCCTGAAAATGCTGAATTAATTGAGATGAGAAATATGACGAAATTTGCCCGTGAAACTGTGGGTTGACTTTGCGCTGTAATCATTTTGGTACTGGATAATTGTTTGTTGGTGTGGTCAATATTAACTTTTTATGATTAATTTGGCCGGATGCTTCTTAGAATGTGGAAAGAATAACATCATGTAGTTAGAGCTAATGTCATAGCATTTTCTACAATGCATTCAACGGCTAGTTGGTTGGGAAGAGTATAAAACCTTTGATCCCTATGACAAAAGGTGAGTAAATGTGCATGCTTATGGAAGCCGCTCGGTGTAGTTTTGAGATGAGTGATATTAATGGAAACTTGTTGAAATTGGTAAGTGAAAAATGGTGGTGGATGGAGTGGGGGGGGGGGGGGGAGCGGAATATATAAGTCGAGAAGGCCTTGCTGTTGTGTGTGTTAGTGCAAAATTAGAGCTTTCCTTTTCAACTAAATGGATGGCATTTCCCTTTCCAGAATGCAAGTGCTTCCTGTTTTGCTGACAGAAAAGCAATTGTCCCCAGAAAAGAAAATGATCAGAGATTGGTTATTTTTTATTGTCTTCTATGAACTTTGATAAATTAGTTGCTTCTCATATTGGTAGTTTTGTACTTATGATTTTGTTTGCTAAATTTTGTAGATGGATGGGAGGGTCGGTGGGTCAAATCTGACTGGAAGAGAGATGAGAACATGGCTGGCGAGTGGAATTACACTTCTGGCAAATGGAATGGAGACCCTAATGACAAAGGTGATTGAATCATTTTGTCTATTGTGTGCAGTTTTTATGTGTAATGAGGTACACAGTGTTGTGAAATGTTATTGTTTTCTGTCTCTTACTGCAGGTATCCAGACCAGTGAAGACTATAGGTTCTATGCCATTTCTGCTGAATTCCCTGAATTCAGCAACAAGGAGAAGACCTTAGTTTTTCAGTTTTCTGTCAAGCATGAGCAGAAGCTTGACTGTGGTGGTGGATACATGAAATTGCTTAGTGGTGAAGTCGACCAGAAGAAATTTGGTGGTGACACTCCATACAGGTTTATGCATCTTCTGATCTTTCCTCATCCTGGACTTACTTTGTTTGTGTACCAAATGAAATTGCTGGTTGATTGTATTGTATGGTTGACTGCAGTATCATGTTTGGACCAGACATCTGTGGCTACAGCACCAAAAAAGTCCATGCTATTCTTACTTACAATGGGACAAACCACTTGATCAAGAAGGAAGTTCCATGCGAGACTGACCAGCTGAGTCATGTATATACTTTTGTCCTTCGCCCTGATGCTACTTACAGCATCTTAATTGACAATGAGGAGAAGCAGTCTGGCAGCTTGTACTCTGACTGGGATCTTTTGCCTCCAAAGCAGATCAAGGACCCTGAGGCCAAGAAGGTATGTAGGTGTACTTATACATCAAATTTAGTTCCAAGGTGCTTTAGATTCTGATATTATACTTTCTGGATTTCAATGGCAGCCTGAAGATTGGGATGATAAGGAATACATTCCTGACCCTGAAGACAAGAAGCCAGAGGTAAATAAATATTATAAGTTTTATAGAATATGGCTTTATCCTAGGAAGGAAACACGAGAGAACTCATGTTATTGAATTGATAACAAATTTGATAATATCTATGTTGACAGGGTTATGATGACATCCCAAAGGAGATTCCAGATCCTGATGCCAAAAAGGTAACTAAATCACATTTCCAAGTGTTGGTTCTCCATACCAGAGGCTAGTAACTGATGTTATTATGTAAAAATGCTTTGCATTTGCAGCCTGATGACTGGGATGATGAGGAGGATGGTGAGTGGACTGCGCCAACCATTCCTAACCCTGAGTACAAGGGACCATGGAAACCGAAGGTTTGATGGAATTTCAGTTTTTAGACTTATTGGTATTGTTTATTAGATGGACTGCATATAAATATCGTTTTTCTATTACCAGAAAATTAAGAACCCTAACTACAAGGGCAAGTGGAAGGCACCACTGATTGATAACCCAGGTATTTTAATCTCTCTTTTGCATTTGACTGCATCTCACAAGGCCCGTAGTTTAAAATTTCACTAATTTTGATGTTGACATGATTGCAGACTTCAAGGATGACCCAGATCTCTATGTTTTCCCAAATTTGAAGTATGTAGGCATTGAGTTGTGGCAGGTAAAGGGATTTTTGCCTTTTTCTGTGTCAGTTTTGTTTTCCTTTTGGATTTCAGTGCATGTATCAGTTTTCTTAGCTGAGTAATTATACGATTTTGCAGGTGAAATCTGGAACCTTGTTTGACAATGTATTGGTATCCGATGACCCTGAGTACGCTAAGAAGCTAGCCGAAGAAACATGGGGCAAGCAAAAGGATGTATGGGACATTTGTTTCAAAAATTGTTTTTTTCTTCCTCCTTTTCCAGACCTCCTTTTTCCTTGCAAAGAGGAGGAAAGTATTAACTGCTTATTGATGCTTCAATGATATTGATAATGCAGGCTGAGAAGGCTGCTTTTGATGAGGCAGAAAAGAAGAGGGAAGAGGAGGTACTATTTCATAACCTGGACTTCCTACCACTGGATGCATCATATTGTTTTTTTTTAGTACATGTTCTTTAATGAACATATTCTGCAACTAATTCTTACTACAAAATTGTGTGTTCTTCTGTTCAGGAATCAAAGGATGAACCAGTTGATTCTGATGTAAGCACTAAATCCTTTTTGCAAAATATGTTGTCTGGATCTGCCTTTATTGTATTCCTGTATTCCTGTATTCCTGACTGGGAGCTCATCGTCATTTGTTTTACAGGCTGAGGATGGAGACGATGACTCTGATGATGCTGAAGGTGATGATGCTGATGATGATGCCAAATCAGACTCAAAAGAAGACTCTGCAGCCTCAGTCGATGGTGATACACATGTAAGAGCATCAATTTCGGTTGTTTTTAATATATTCTCTACAATCTGCTTGGTGCACTTTCTCATCTCTCTTCCGCCTCTTGTTTATTTGAATTTTTTGCAGGATGAACTGTAGGGTGTGCTTGGAGCATCGTAATATCTGACTGACATTGTGCCATCAAGATCAGCTTGGGCAGTTAACTGCCCAATCATTTTCCTTCTTTTTTTTTTTTTTAATTTTTCAGTTGTAGCTTTTTCTCTAGGGAAAAGAAACGGTTGGAAGCTGCATGAAAGTATTTGTGGCTGATTGCTTTAATTTTATTTGACTTTGCCATTAGAAGTAAAAGACAGAAACAGGTTTTGGTTTTGATTTATGAAATAGTTTGAAATTAACTATTGTTGTCATTGCTTTCACTGTTCTGACGGGAAATTTGCTAAACATTTATAATAACTATTGATTGACCATAGATTGGCACAAAACGAACTCTGGCTCCTCTTACTACGGTCCCTGTATTTCTTAATATCGTTTAGAATTATCGCATCTTATTCTTGTATCCGAGTGTTGGCAAATTAGGCCTCGTTTGGTTTTCTTATTAGAGGGAGGTTTTTCATCTTATATTATTTTGAAAATACAAAATTTCATTAGAAGTGATGCATTATATTTTTTTATTTTTTCACTCAAAATAATTCTCAACTCTATATTCCTTAATTTTCAAATATATTTTTGCAAAATATCAATCAACTCATCTCTTCTAACCCTTTGATTATGGATCCACAACTATCTATTAATTATTATTAATATATTTTTATTATCATCTATATTGCTAATACATGCCCACAACTATCTATTAAGTCTCAATATTTTATCTCTATAACAATTTACATTATTAATATGGGATTTAAGATTTATCCTATTAAACATCTAATTTATATAAATATTAATTGTGAATTCCACCACTATCAAAATCACTTAATATTATACACACATTTTGGAAATGATTTTCTTAAAAATAATAAATCAAATATAATTTTATTTTCAATTCTATAAAATTTTATATTTGAAAACAATTATTCAAACAAAATTTCAATTTCACATGAAAATCAATAAAATTCAACTAAAAATGCTGAATGACAATTTTCAACAAAAAAAAAAACAAAAAACAAACGAACCCTTAGTTTCTCTGTTGAAAGTCAAAAGAAAAAGCCTTGCGTTGCACTGTTGCTTGATCCTGAGAAATGGAAAATAGTGACTATTGGGAGATACTTGACCAGATTAGAATATTTACATTAAATCCATTTCTAACTTTTCACTGTTATTTATACTTCATCATTTTTTACAATTATTCTATTTAATTAAGATGGCTTTATTGTTTTAAGCAAGGATCTATAAGCCTTTGTTTCTTTGCCATGAAAGTTGTTCCGAAAAGTGTTCCTTTCGGGGATGAAAAAGTGATTTTTTTCGCAATTGTTGTCAAGAAAATGATTTTCCAGTACATATCTTGTGTTGCTTTTGCCAATTAGTTCAACTTTTTGACTCTATTTCAATGTCACTTGTAGCAAAAGGGTTGTACGATTGACAATTTCCTCCACAGAGTTCACAAAATTTTCCTCAGACTCAGCTGCAGCCTTCAAGTTTACAAAATTGTAAAACTAGGAATCAGCATCAGACATGGCAGTTCACTTCGAGAAAACAAATTAGAAAAAAAAAAGATACTTATTTCTAGGTAGAAGTTGCTAGAGATAACCTTGGAAAAATTGCTAAGACACAAGTCAAAAGATGATGAAGTTTTTGTTACTAAGGTTCTAGGTTAGGCTGTGGCATACTGTCATCTATATTAGCAGGAAGGATGTTTAATAAGCTTCAACATATTTTCTATTCGTAATGGTTTTACCAAATGGAAATCCATCCCTGCATCAGTGGTCCGACTAATTTCCTCTGCCTCTGAATACGCAGTTAGTGCAATAATAGGAGTGTGAACTCCATAGATTTCCTCCTCCTTCCTGATCAATCTTGTTGCTTCAAATCCATCCATTACTGGCATCTGTGAAGAGCAAAACAAAACAGTGATGTTGAAAGTTATTTTCTTGTTACCAAAAGAAATTATAAAAAAAAAAACCCATTTGGACAGAACAAGCATTTGACATATAAATGTGATTCCAATTTCTTTTTGAAATGCAACAAAATATATTTTGTGAGAAATAGTACCTTACAGTCCATGAAGATGTAATCAAAGGGGAGAGCACCTTCTCTCATATCTTTTAGAGTCTCACAGACTAGATCGAAAGCTTCTTTTCCATTCTCACAGACATGGAGTGTGGCTCCAAGTTTGCGAAGTATTGTTGTTGACAGCATGCGTAGCGTACTGTCATCTTCGACCACCAATACTTTTTTCCCATTCAGAGGCTTATTGCTGCCTTCTCCATCAGTTTTATGAATTACCACCTGCTCAAGTTCATTCTTTGGGACCTGCACAGTTCTTACTTCAACCGGGATCCTACTGTCTCGTGAGGAACAATGAATTTCTTCGGTTGATTGAGTTTTCTCTTCAATAAGGTTGGATTGAAATGCACCTCCAAATTCAGGGAGGAGTCCTAGAACACGATATAGATGTGACCCGTGCAAAGGTTTTGACAGAATGTGATCACAAAGCGGTGTGATCTTTTCATCGTCTGAATCTATTGAGTCGTTTCGCTTGACAGGATTTTCCAGCCACACAAATTTGCACCGGACGTTCTGAAGGTCTTTCCTGAAGTTGGCCAAAACTGAACATAGTTCTGAGACAGGGGCTGCATTGGCATCAATCACAATGAGTATTGAACTTGATAGCCTTTTGGGACTTGAATGTTCTTCCTTGGTGCCTGATAACCCTTCACTAGAGTTGTTGGATGGAGACTTGTGCAAGATATCAACCACACTAATCTCAGAAGAGCTAAACTGTGAGAGGTCCATCTTTTGCTTTACCCTCTCAAGAACATGGAAAAGATCTTTGCTTCTTTTCACAACCAAGACTTTGACACCGAAGCTCTGAATAAGCCTTTTGGAAATTTTTCTGCGCTCTTCACCAGCAAGAAAGAGAATGACATGGGATGCATCTGATCTAGGGGGCAATGACCGAACATGCATCCCAAAACGATGATGAATATTGGTTGGATATCCATCATTGTTCATATAAGTTGCTTCTTCCTCTATATCACCAGTGGCAGGGTGACATGCAGTGAGAAATACATTGAACCTGAAGCAAGTGCCTCTTTCACCTTGCTCTTTATCAAGAATCTTGATTTCACCCCCCATTAGACGCACCTGGAATAAGAGCTCGTGCTCTCCATAAAAAATTCTTAACCATGAAATAAAGAAGAAAAAGAAAAAGAAAAAAGCAACAAGTTTAGTTACTTACCAGGGACTGAACAATTCCTAGTCCCAAACCAGTGCCTTGTCCAAGGGCTGTTTCCTTAACCTGAACAAAGTTTTCAAAAACCGACTGTTGCCTCTCCTTGGGGATTCCTTTTCCAGTATCATCAACATCAAATATGTACTCCATAGAATTAGGATTTTCTTGAACTGTATGAAGGCCTTCCAAAGTGCTGAAGCTTCCCTTGTTCTTGTAGCACATTCTTGACAAACAGTTCAACACGCACTTACGGTTGGACGCAATTATTGCATTTTCTATGCTTGTTTTCCTGACCATAGCTCGAACGGAGATATGACCTTCTGATGTAAACTTGGTAGCATTGCTCAACAAATTGCATAATATCTGCTTGAGCTTTCCCCTGTCCCCCCTGACAAGGTTAAACTTTAAGATTGAGCCATCACTGGGATCGAGCACCACATCTACACCTTTCTTCATGCCAAGGGGATAGAACATATCGACAACATCCTCAAGAAGCTGTGCCACGTTAAATTCCTCTTCTTCAAGTTGCATTTTTCCAGCTTCGACTTTACTTGTATCAAGAACAGAGTTTAATATGCCTGAAGCAAAAAGAAGCAAAATAATGTAAGTATTAAAGAGAAGTTGTTAACTTGGCTAGTCATGAAACATGTGACTGGCCCACATTCATTTTGCTAAGGTACTGGTTTGAAGCAATTTAGGACATTATATGGCTAAAAAAGAAACGGAATAAGTTCATCCGAAACAGACCTAAGAGGTCCATTGCACAAGTATTCATCTGGCCTAAGTTGGCTACCAAATCAGAGTTCAGTTTGGCATCTCCACGACAAACATCTATCAGACCAGTTATGGCTGCCAAAGAAGCACGTATGTCGTGACTAGCACTGGCAAATGCAAGACTCTTGTTCATGCTCTTGCGTTCTGCTTGTTGAGTCGATTCCATTTGCTTAACAAGAGCAGCACATAGAAACATTTCTCTTCGGGCCGATCTCATGATCATGATAATGAAAGCACCAACCGAGACCACTATAATAGCAAGAATAAGCACAAGGAGCATCAAAGTCAGGGCGCTATTCTTGTGGGCAATACTTTCCACGCCTCTTATGGGGAAAGCTAGCACATATACCTGTTAAAAATGTATTTGAAAGCTAATAAGATAGACAAAATGGACTCAATAATCATTGTTACATCTATAGCTCAACAATAATTTTGTGGATCTTTCCTGACATTATTCTTTCCTTGCAAAATCTTAAGGAGCTATTTGAGATGCTTCAATGCAAGAATAAGGAATAAATTGCAAAAATAGAAAGAATCAATAGATAACACTGATGTAGGAATAGGACTAAAAATGATCAGCCTAAGCCCTCAACAAAGTTAACAGAGTTGTGTTCAATAGATTTGAAACCTGTGCTGTATTAAAAATAAAGATAAAAACTGTCGTAACGAATATTAGCCTGTATGAATGTATACCGATTCAATTCCTCCAATTTCAAGAGTTGAGCAATAAAAGATGTGTTTGTTTCCCCTGATCTTCATATGAAAATGACTCAACTCTCCATCATCCAACTTGCAAGAATAGTAATCACTTTTATCTTCAACATCACCCTTCATATTCACTGTTTCCACCGAGACTGTGCTATTGTTCACATCTATACGAGTATCCTGGAGCTTGCTCTCCACAAGTACTTGGCCACTACTCGTCGCCAAGTGAAAATCCCCACCATTAAAGTCAAGACCAACAAAATGATCAGCGACCACCGTCGTGGGATAACCAATGGAGATCAGTCCTCTGCCATCCATTGCTACATTGTAGAGAAAAAGAAGGTCTTGCTCTTCATCCCATTCTGTTCCCAATGACGAAAAAGCAGCCGTCTTGTTTACAGATTCTTGAACTAATGTAATGTTCACCATTATGATTCTTGTGTCACAGCCAACTGCTTGGCCATATAGCTTCCCATTGTCGCGATCAACCGGTTGAGTATAACACTCTAAGTAGGAGGATGATGAAGAAGAAGAAGAATTTGAAAACACCGCAAACGTCCCGTCATCATCATTGTTGTAGTACAAGAACATTAGGCCATCCAATCCAATGTAAGAGACATGGGAAACATGTGGGATTGTCGATAGTGCCAGGAACAACGACGGTGCAACCTTTGCTTGGATTGCGTCAAACGACAACTCAGTTCCACTCAGGGATGAACTAAGTGTTCTAGCCAAACTTGATGCAGAAGAATTCAGAGGAATGAGAAGCCTTGCTGCGTTTTCAATTTCTAAGAAAGATGTATTCCGAAGTTGTTCTGACAGAAAGGCTACAAGATTCTCAGTCTTCTTACTCATGCAACATAGCTTCAAGATCACGAAACTTGACAGCCCCTGATGCATGCATAGTATTTCATTAGCAGTCCAAAAAATAATTAATATTGCATCAAATATGAATAAAATAAGATAATCATTAATCATTCTTATCACCAGGAGTATCAGAAAACAAAGAGGGCGCAAGAGTATCTTGGAGCACGACTTCATGACGTTCAAGTACTGAAAGAAGAAAAAACAAAGATTCTATGGGTTCTTGGATACTCTTTGTTTGCATAATCAAGAAGGAAAGTTCTATAAAGTTGAGTTAGTAAACGAAGTAGGTCGTTGAGAGAGATGCGGAAAAAAGGAAAGTTCTATAATGTTAGTTAGTTAAGGAGGATTTTGGTTGTTGAGAGACGTGGAAAAAATCATGCAAATGCCTTGTTAACAAGAGTAGTCATGAACAAGGACTCTCCTTAATTTAGTCTGTATAAATAATATTACTTTATTAAGAATTTTAAAGTATCAATTTGGTATACTGCAAAATTGCTGTTCTACACTTTCACTATTTGATTTTAGCTAAACTACTGTATATATTTTGGATTTCTTATAAATGTAATTACACTTTCATTTTTTATTTTTTATTTTTGGCAAAAGGAATCAATATGTAAGTTGTCAATACAACTTAAAATGCTAATATTTAAATTACAATTAACCATTGGATTTGATTCTAAAATTGTAATACTGTGTGAGAAAGTGAATAACTTCAAATTTTTTTACTGTTAAAAGTCTTGACGGCTCAGATATTTAAGTCTTGATGATTATGAAAATCTCATTTGTTTGCTTTTAAAAGGACGATCATTCTAAAAGTCAAAATTTCTTTTTATATTTTTAAAAAGAAATCCGTGTAGAAGCAAAAACATCATAATTAAAATAAATATATATCTACATATCTATATCTATATATATATACACACACACACATATATTGTGTTCAGCATGATCCTGATATGTGAGAAAATAAATAGTTCAAAAATTTTATTAGTGAAAGCTTTTGAGGTTTTAGTTTGTCAATGTTTTTTCAGATTTCAAATCTCATAATTTTGAAGTTAAATGATAAAAATGCATTTCTATTTTCTTTACAAGTCAATGCGAAGTTATCTTAAAGCTTTTTCTTAAAAAGAATTTATTTTACTACTTTATGCTTCAATCCAGCCAATTCAAGATTTGTCTTTGAATCTTATTAAGTTAAAATGAACTAGGTAAGTATTATATTTAAAAGAGTTTCTACTAAATTACCCTTAAGAAAAGTATTACAAGCAACTTACTTATATAACAAGACCAAGAACATTCGAATAAGGTAGTCGCTGAAACCTACTTGGTACTACTCAAATAGAGTTGTTAGTTGTAATTAATAGCTCACAAAAAAATAAAAAAATAATAATAATTCACAATTTCATTTAAATAATACTAAATTGGATGATATCTTATGAAAACATTATAAGTCACTTAATCTAGATACATGTTAATTAATTAGTGGCTGGAAATTAGCATAACTAGTAGGAAAAATCTTTTATTTGGATGAGTATATAAAAAAACCCACAAATGTATCTTTTGAAAAAACTCGAAATTAGGAGTCTTGTTAGTGCTTTATCCTTTGAAAAACCAAAGGGGCACACTAGACCATATATATATATTAAAGGATGAATAGAATTTTTCGCTTTAAATTTTATTATATCATCTATTATATTATATTACTTATATTATTTAAAAAAAATTATACATATAATTAATATAATATAATATAAAATATAATAAAATTAATAATAATAAATTATATCTTATCAACAATTGAGAGGGTACTGACAAAGGCTCACAACCCCATAACAATTTTTTTTTCCATGTAATCTTTTGATCAATGCAACTTCATACAATTATCATCTATCATGTTTACTAAATCTAGTCTTGTAGACTCATAAAAATTTACTATTTTTTTATCCATTTTTTGTTAATCTTGTTTGATCTAACTGAAGATTTAAATTAGAGTTGGAAATATAAAAATCTTATATATTTTTACACTATTATTCTTTAAAATAGTGGTTGAAATTAGTAATGTTATTTTATTATTTTAAGGTAGAGAATATTTAAAAAATAAAAAAAATTATTTAAAAAATAAATTTTATTTTGACAAGTTTCATAAAAAAACAAAAACTAAGCTAGATAGAATATTAAATAGAGGCAATAATTGAATCTCGAAACTTACATGTTGGCCAACGACTAATTTAATAGTTTATAATAAATATAATTAATAATTAATTAATTATTGTATAATTAGACGATGTTAACAAATTGTATGAAAGCGCAAGTGAGTATTGCATATTCAATTAAAAGTATAATTTTCAATTGTGCTTTCAATTTTTTTTATTTTATTTTAATGAAAGCACAACTTCTCTTATAATTATGATTTTAGTAATAATCACATAATTAATAATCACGTGGTTAATTTTTTTAGATAATAATTATAGTATTGGATATATACATTATAATTTTTTTAAAAAAATACAAGAATAATAATAAAATACTAAAAATGGCCACCAGTACCACAAGTATATCGGTGGCGTTGTCGTTTATCTCGACGTCTACCCTCAACAACAATAACATCATCAGTTTCATTTGACTGATTTTGCATCAGATTATCAATATATGTACTATACTTTAAATTGAAGTTCGACCGACTTGATAAAGTTGTGGAGATCGACTCTCCATAATCATGATACACGTTGTCTAGATGTGGAAATGCAACAAGCGAGATAATAAACTCTCCACATCTAAAATTGAATCATGTATAGATGTGGAAATGCAACAACAAGCGAGACAATAAACTCTCCACGTCTAAAATCGTATCATATATAGATGTGGAAATGCAACATGTTAGATAATAAACTCTCCACATCCACAATCATATCATGTACTAATTTAGTAGTTTATTGTAAATAGAATATGATTTTGGATGTGGAGAATTTATTGTTTCGTCTGTTGCATTTTCACATCTAGACAACGTATATCATAATCGTAGAGAGTTGATCTCCACAATTTCATCAGGTCGGCCGAACTTTAATTTAAACTATATTACATATATTGATGATCTGACCCAAAATTAGTCAAATAATACTGATATTTTTATTATTGTTGAGGGTGGATGTTGAAATAGACGACAGCGCCACCGATATACTTATGGAACTGGTGGCCATTTTTAGTATTTTTTATTATTCGTGTATTTTTTAAAATTTCTATAATGTAAATATCCAGTAATGTAATTATTATTCAAAAATATTAATCGCGTGATTATTAACTGTGTCATTATTACTAAAATCATAATTATAAAAAAAAACACAATATTAAGTTGTGCTTCCATTAAAAAAAAAATAGCCCCTCGGGGCATAGTTTAATTGACGGAATAATTAAATTGGACTTGCTTCCAGCGGAAGGGTGGAAGTTCGAATTCTGATGGAAACTGCGGATGAATTTCAGTATGGAGCAATCACTGTGCTGCTAGTAGGACTTGCGACTGAAGTGTTTTGAACGATCACTGTGGGTTGGGATTTTTGTGTGCAAAAGTGTACAGTTTTTGTTGGAAACCTAGGTGTTGGTTGAGGCATATCCCGTAATTTACCCCTCCTAGGTGCCAGGACAGTAGAACTCTGCGATTGAGGTGTCTCGAACGATCACTGTGGGTTGAACTCCTTGTGCGCAAAAGTGTACAGTTTTTGTTAGGAACCTAGGTATTGGTTGAAACATATTCCGCGATTTAGCCCTCCTAGGTGCTAGGGGCAGGTGTCTAAAAGGTGCAGAATTAGTTCGTCGAAGCCGAAAATTTGGGTTATAAAAAAAATTAAAAAAATAAAAAAACGCAATCCTTATTTACGCTTTCACGCAATTTGTTTACACTGTCTAATTACATTATAATTAATTAATTACTAATTATATTTAGTATAATCTATTAAATTAGTTGATGAGAAGTACATAGTAAAAATCATTGATTTTTTTATCATTGTATTATAAATGCCTTTAATTGTAATAATACACACTTTTTTATGGTAAGAATCTGTTGTGTTGAGATTTTAAAAATATGTTAACTCAATAATCTCTTTTCAAATTAGCAAATATTGAAACAACTAATAAAAAAAAACTAAAAAAACTTCTGGATAAACTCATCCCAAAATACCGTTAAAGCCCACCATTTGCGAAACCACCAAGCAAACCTCAACCCACAAACCATCAACTGAACCAATCCCGTGCCCCCCCAACACACACACACAACTATATGTATATATCAACCTTCATCATCTGGCTTCATATATACAAACAAGATTTCCATATAACAGTAGTGATCGTATATACCCTTTACACATACCAAGTAATGGCAGAAAAAGGGCGCAAGATTTTGGTTGCAGTTGATGAAGGCGACGAGAGCGGCTACGCACTCTCATGGTGTCTCAAGAATTTGGTCTCTGACCATAATTCCAAAGATACCCTTGTCCTCCTCTTTGCCAAAATGCCTCTACCTGTCTACTCAGCCATGGATTCTACAGGTAAATTAGCAAATCTATACCTCTCTCTCCCTCCCTCCAAAAGATTTTTAGCTCAAATATATGGGCATTTCTGGAAGATCACTTGTTCAGTGGTGGTTTTGTAATTTGTGTTCATCTCTCAGGGTACCTATTTTCCTCTAGTATAATTGCGACCATGGAGAGGTGCGCAAACGAGGTGGCTCAGAAGGTTTTGGACAAGGCCACAAGACTTTGCAAAGACTTGAATGACCAGGTAATTAGAATGCGATTGGATGATACAGAGTTAATTTTGTGAGAAAAAAGTGAGAAAAATAATTTCAGAGAAATAAAAAGTAAAATAAAATATAATTTTTTTTTAAATTATAATGATAATTGTTGATGTGATGTGATTTTTTTTAGATGAATATTTAATTGAATGAGGTTTTTTGTTTTTGTTTTTCGTAAATTTGTTGGGGTTAAAATGGTCTATGGACATGTATTTGAGATGGTTATCATGTGCGCTGAGGTATGCAGGTAAAGGTGGAGAAGATGGTGGAGCATGGTGATCCAAGGGATGTGATCTCTGAGGTGGCTGAGAGGTTGAAGGTTGACTTTTTGGTCATGGGAAGCCATGGCTATGGTTTCATTAAAAGGTGCCTCTTTTATTCTTTGTACTCTTACTTTGAATTCTTTTTAATGGCATTTTAAGATTATTTGTACCTATGTATAGCCATTTTTCTGCTTATTAATAATAGAGGTTCAAATTAAGAGCTATTTTTTGTCTCTCTATTTTAAAATTAGTTTTTTTTTTTTCATACTCAAAATTTTGACCAACTAGATTAATAGGTGCAATAAAGAATATTGATTGATTTCCGACTCGTTCCAAAATGATTTGAATCCATACTGAATTAAGTAATAGATAATTATGAGACAAGTTACCTCCAATATGTTTTGCATTTTATACAAATTGTAGGGTTGAAATTAGAAGCATCAGATGTGATTCGTGAAGAAACATGTAAATAAAACTTCAAAAAAAAAAACATAAAAATTAAATTATAGAATTAAATTCCATGTGTATTAATGGACAATGGTGTTGGTTTAATTTGATATTAATGTTATTATGTAAGCTCTAGTACATGATTAATCAATATTATGAATTTGACCATTTCATTGAGAAAGAAAAATAAATACATTGTAGTTCCCGAAAAATAAATACAATCACATGAACCACTTATATAGGACTTGTCAAGACTCAAGATTTATTTACAATTTAATTGTTGTCAACTAAGTAGTCCATGTCTCTAATGCTTTGCTTGTTGCACTTTACTAGCTGTATTAATTAAGATAAGTTTTGCTTACTATTTTTACTTTTGGCTGATAAAATATTTTTTTTGCCATTTTGTAATGACAGGGCATTTCTTGGCAGCGTGAGTAATCATTGTGTGCAGAACGTGAAGTGTCCAGTTTTGATAGTGAAGAAGCCAAAATCAAATGGTGCAAACCATTAATTTCCAATTGCTGCTTCAATTATTTCTATGATTTTGCATGTAAATATTGATGCATCCGCTCTATGCGTTTTGTTGTATTTTCTGATTTCTTCTTAAGGTTTGGCCGTTGGCCAACATGTACTTTTTACTTAATATTCCACTTATCTTTATACTTTTTACTTTTTGGAAACATTTTAAGATTTTAATTTTTAATTTTTTTTAAAAAAAATTATTTTTTTACTTAAAAGTAATGATGTGATATTATTAATGTGAACTATTATTTTGGAGTTTGGAGGATAATATTAAAGAAAAATATACATCATTTTCACATTTTCAATTTTAATTTAAATCTTCACAAAAGAAATAGTGAACATTTTATAAGTCCACAAGATTAGATTTAGCAAACATGATAGATGAGCAACTATATCTATATAAAATTGCATTGATCAAAAGATTCTACATTACAGGAAAGAAAATTCCTATGGGATTGTGGTATGTATATAATATAACTAAATTCATAAATATTAAATTTTAACTCAATGGAGCACAAATAGGTCCACTAAGCCCAAGATAATCAAAGAGCTCATAGGTCTAAATTTCATAATAAATACCTCTAATTACCCTTTTTATATTATTTGACGAGGTACGTTATTTACATTGAATATTTACAACTTTCAGTCTTTTATTAATTATTTATCGCTCTATTATTGACTTGAGTATCGAATGATTATCTCTAAGACAACTCAGGAAATCTATAATTATTTATTTGTGTCGCAGGCAAGAACTCTTATTATAGTCATTTCCCAGTGAGGAAGAATCAAGAGAAGTTATTTCTTAAAGAATTCTTGCCTGGGTGGCCGCGCCGGGCTTTCGAGCTAGAATCCCCCAACTTTTGATCTGACCTGTTGCAGATGGCCTCGCCCGTCTATCGCTCGGATGGCCTTGCCCGTCTATCGCCCAGATGGCCTCGCCCAACTTTTAAGCTAGCTTCGTCTAGTTGGTCTTACCTAGTTTTTGTTCTAGCCTTGCCAAATTTCTATTTTGGCCTCACCTAGCTTTCAATTTGGCCTCACACAGTTTTTGTTCTAACTTTCCATCTGGCCTTGCCTGTCTAGGCTCGCCCAGTTTTTGTTCTGGCCTCGCCCATGCAGGCTCCTCATTTGTCGAGTTGGGTATTTGTAGTTGCATAAACACTATATTGAAAATAAAATGACAAAACGAGAAATTGATAGAGGAAGAATTTTTTTTTCAATTGATTAGACTAACAAGTCAAATACCTTTTGGAATAAATCTTCTAGATTCCACCAAGTAACTTACTCTAAACTAACTTTCTTCGTAATGCTTACTCAAGAGTAGGGACTGTATATGAGATTATTCATTAAAATCAAAATGTATACGGAATTGTTGACAAAGTCAAAATTTGAAAGTTAATGTTATTCTCATGAGGCTAAGAAAGTTATAGTTGGCCTCTAATATCAATACTTCTTTAAAGTTATCAATGAAATTCTCTAATCCTAAAAGCTAGAGTGATCCCTTAGGACCAAAAAAGCTATAGTTGGTCCAGAGTATCACCCACTCTTTCATTGAGGTTGTCATTGGAAAATACACTATGAAATTAAGATAATTCTTTAAAAGCTAAGAAAGATATATAGTTGGCACCAAAATCAAGAAACATCTTTAGAGTAGTATGTTATTCAACTAACTTATCTAACTCATTACTTGAACACATTTAACAAAGTGTGTCTCCTAACGCATCAAACAAATGAATAAAAGGGATGCGACTATTATGGAACTCGAATGTAGAAAATCTGAAGCAAAAAATTAGAAAACCTTAAAGTTCCTAATGAACAAAGGCTAAGTCCTATCAAAAAGCCTAAATCTTATTCAAGAGACATCAAACTTTCTCAATAACATGGACTTGGGTGGTGGGTTGAATCTCCGTCATTTAGAACCTCTGCACCAACAAAAACACATAATCACCAGGGCTACCCTTACCTAGCAGAAACTCGAGCAAGGCAAAACTTTGCTTGGAGCATATTCAAACCCGAGAACTTGAGATTAAAACAGAGCTCGATCTTGCCTAAAAAAGCAAAAAAAAAAAAAAAAAAGACGTTGCCCAACCTGGGCATTGGAGGCCAAAAGCTCAACTCATCTCTATTAGAGGAAAGCCTATTTCATCCAAACAACAAAAAAGTTAATAGTCCTGCCCAAAATTACTAACTTCCAATTGAACTGTGTTTGCATCAACCCGTCCAAAAGTTGGGAGATATATGATGGGAATAATTTAACTATGTCCATAATATTAAATTCTAACCCAACAGAGCACAAATAGGTCCGCTAGACCCAAATAAACAAAGGGTTCATAGGACCAAATCTGAAAATAAACACCTATAAACACCCTATCCATACTATTTGACAAGCTACGCACATTTATAGCTTTCAGTCTTTTATTGATTATTTTTCTCGTTCGATTGCTGACTTGAGCATCGAAGAGATAACCCTAGAACAACCTTAGAGGCCTTTAAGTGTTTGTTTGTATTGCAGGTAGGAGCCTCTATTGCAATTATTCCCTGATAATGAAGAACCACAAGAAGTCTATTCTCAAAAATTCAAAGAGGTCCAAGGTTTGGACCACATTTGTGGGTTGCTGATCCAGGACCCTCCCATCATTTGCTATATATGACTCACATGTGCCCTCTAAAGTAAAGCAATGATTTTGAAATTACCGACTTATTAATCTGGCTTAAATAATCAAAACCCTCAGTTCAATGCTTTTGATATCCTCCATCTTGTAATCAAACTTTCTTACTTGATTCTGAGGAATAGCTTTCCAACATAAGTCTTTAAGGTGAACATTTTTGAAATGCTTGTTAAAATTTGAAAACACATGTATGAGGCAAAATCGATAGACTCCATGCAAAGGGATGAATTCAGGTAAGCATTCAACAACTCCAAGAATGCCAGGATGTCAATTAGAAATCAAACACATGCCTTTGATCCCTCTAACAATGTGTTTGGCCACCATCTCTAGAAACCATTTTCAAGACATGCAGGTTTCTTCATCTAAAATTGCATAAGCAAGAGGGAGAACCTGATTGTTTGCATCTAAGCTAACAACTATCAATATCTTATACTTGTATTTCGTATATAGATGGTTCCATCTGCACTGATAACTTTACAATAATTTTAGAACCCTTCAATACATGACTGGAAAGCCCATAATATGTAATTGAGCATTTTCTTATTTGATTTCTGGGTATCATGATGATTCCATTCAACAATTATACTAGGATTCCATTTTTGCAAGGCTTCTATAAACTTAGAAAGCTTTGTTATTGAGCTCTCCCAAATTCCATTTCATTTTCAATCACACACCTTAGGCTATACTAGGCTTTCACATAAGAAATCTCGAAGCCATACTTATCTTTGACTGTTTGAATACGTATGGTGGATAATATCGAACAATTCCAACAAGTAGCTAACAATGATATTTTTATCCAAGTTTTCAGGGTAAAGATATAGATCACTCAAAACACATGTGTAAGGCAACACATGTGTAAGGCACCCCATACCTTATTATGTTAAATAATCCAATTTTCTTTCAATATTGCTCGAAGGTACCATATGTAGGGGTAATCTGGTGTGCTATATTTGCAGACCACTCTCCATAGCTTAAGTGTACTTTGAGTCACACAATACTCGCGTTTTTCAATCCATAGAGAATAATCTTTAATAGCTACTTGCAAATACAACTTGTCTATGAAGACTATATGGCGGTGGATCTCTTCTTTAGAATAATCACAAAACCTCCCCCATTTACCAGATGGGATATCACCCGAATCAACAAAGACTTCTAGACGTGTCATTGAAAAGAATAGAATGGTTGTGTAAAGGAATTTTTCATCTGTAGGGAAGGGTTTTTTTTCATTAGCAGGCACTTGATGTCGGTTTGATATCCCCTCACCATGATCTGCAAAAGTCTTAGCCTCGGACATTACATTAATATCAACTTCATCCTTGTCATTCATATCCTCAAAAGGAATCCTCTCAGGTTCGGATTGAATATTATCTCCAAAACTATCTGCTTGGGGCTTAGGGGCAACATCCTCTTTGTGAGTATCATATGGTTCTCTACCACTATTAGGTTTCCAAATTCCTAGTGTCTCTTGACAGAGGTAGAAGCATTTAGACAAAAGTCATGAATTTTAACACTTGTTAATCCTTCTATAACTACAAGCAAATTAGGTACATTGTCTTATGCTAAAAGCAACGCACAAGGGCCTCCATCAATGGCAATCGATATCTCTAGAATAACGTTAAACTGAATTTGTTGTGTCTTTATATAAAGTTTTAGATGATGATCTCATTGCCTGGGCCCAAGAAAAATCCAAAATTATGATCATCGTTGATAGATATAATGGTCTGTTTTACCCCATTATGTCACCAAACAAATATTTCGTATAGACTTTTAATTAGTATTGATTGTTATCAATGTTAGTTACTTCATATATTTTGACAACTCCCCAAATCTAATTCTCCGAGATATGATTGTAACTTTTCAGAGTCTTGTAATGATTTATCTCTCCAATACAACAAAACTTGAATTTTATTTTGACATGACAAATCTTCAAACTATAATTGTAATTATGCACTCACTAAAAAGATATAAACTTGCCTACAATATTAAAATTTAATCAAATTTACAAACTGTAACTAACATATGAAAATTAGAATGTTTTTCCACTTATGAAAATCAGAATGTTACATATAAAAGAAAAAGAGTATCTTATTTAGTTGGTAATGCATATCAAGAAATTTTCTTCATCAGAATTGAGTTATCTAAACACTATACTACAGTAGTTTTCAAAAAGTATAGTTCAACTAAAATTTTACTATTATTACTGCTTATCCTATTCTCTCCTAATGATTACTAAGATAAAATGACATATAATAATTCAATTTTAATAAAACAAAATTACATTAATTACGAAGTTAGCGCACTTTTAAAATACACATACAAAAACAATGATAATTTAACATTATTTGCTATATTAAGTGACTTACGATATTGATTCATAATAGTTGAAATGTTATGACTTTAAATAAAGGTATTTTATCTTTTACTAATCAACAAAGAAACGCTACTAAATTTATCTTTTTGGCTATACCATTGTATATATAGGCTCTTTTGATTAAAAAGATTTTTTTCTTTTGAGTAAAAGGTCACAATTTATTCCCTCACATCAATAATCATGCAATTCTTTTGAGTAAAAGGTGTCTCACTGATAAAATATTTACTCAAAAATGGCTTTGTAAGTTTTAATTGATACATTTTGACCCACAAAAATAAATGTAGGTTGGAAACAAATAGCATCTGGTAGAGTTGTAGTAAATGAGAGGAGCATGTTAGGAGTATTTAATATGGAACCCTTGTCTCATGTCAAAAATTTAAATAGAGATGACAGGTTTTGGAGCATTTACACCACTTTTAGTCTATCTCTCTCTCCAGCTGAAATGAATTTGTTAAAATTCAAAATTTATAAAATAAAAAAAAAAAATTTAAATTTGAGACCCAACTTGCTCGACCTTAATTGAGGACCTACCTCGAATTCAAAACTCGATAAGTTCAATCTGTCTGGACTCGTCAATTCATTAAAAGTAAAATTTGAGTTTTTTTAGTCTTATATAATTATTAAATTTTGATATTTTTAACTTGGTACTAGTGATAGAATGCATTTTTTATGTCTTTTATTTTTTTTAATTGCTAAAGGTAATAATAATATTAATTTATAGGAGATAAACATAACTAAATAAAGATAATTAAATTATAACTCACTATTTTAAAAAATTTTATATAATAAAGATAATTAAATTATGTGTCTCATTATTTTGAAATATTTTATATAGCATACCCGCACACAATTTTTTCCAATTTTAATATACCTTATTCATAATGCATGTTTGTATTTGACAAACTAATTATAATATTTTTGAATTGTAGATAAAGTTTGCAAATAATTTTTTGAATAATCTTTAAATTAATATAATAATATTGTAATATATATAGTCACTCGAATAAGAAATTAATAAGGTTAAATTAATTAATAATTATAAAAAATATATTTTATAATTAAAATAATAATAATAATAATAATAATAACATGGGGTGGTTTAAAGTAGGTTCACTAGAGGTTAACGCTAATTAGTAATTTTTGCAAAGATTCTATTTAATATGTTAATGATTATTTCTTTCTCTGGATGCACACATATAATGACTTAGTAAATTTGGCCGTAATTAATTATACAATTTGAGCTCACAATATAAAGCTGAAAAAACCACATAATCAAATTGCTCTTCAAGACTATTCTGCTCCCCAAACAAATTCTATTATTTCACATACATTCTATTGCATCATTACTATTGTCTTATATCATAATTAAATTTCATTATACAATTTAAAAACTTAACAATAATACAAGAAACTTGCCTTTTTATGAATAATTACAGATTTCTTTAAATTTCTCAGAGATGAACAAATCTACTATCTTAAAAAAAGAGTGAAAATTTTATTATAAATTTTTTTAACACATAATTAATAAAAGATAAACATAGCGTAGAATTAAAAAATTTCACTTTTTTACTTTAAAATCACTAATATCAATTAAATTATCCTATTAATGAGATTAAGAACGAGGGAAAATGAAAGAAAATTTTTCAGAAGAAGAAAGAATTGTAGAGGGGATGTGGATGTGAGAAGGTGGTGCATGCTGGTGGAAGAATGAAGAGCAGCCAGGTCTTTAAAGAACGAAATTTTATTTATGTAAAAAAAAAAAAAAAAAAGTTGATTTGACCGACTTTCAGTTAGTCAAATCGACTTTAACGTTGTCGGCTGACAGCTTGCAGCTTTTCAGGCTCGTAATAGACAGCTGAATTCTAGCCATTACTTTTATTTTATTTTATTTTTTGATTTAGAAGGCGGCTTTGGAAAAAGCGCCTCCTTATATATATAAATATATATATATATATATATATATTTGTTTAAACAAAATTCTGAAGGCGATTTTGGAAATGGTTTGAAGAGAGGTGCCTAGTTTGGACTAATTGACTAATTTAATAAAAAATAATAAATTTAATAATTAATTAATTTTTTATCATATAATAAAAAATAGTTAAAAAAATATGTAAAAACGCATTTAAAGATTGTATTTTTAAAAAAAGCGCAACTTTCAAATGTACTTTTAATTTTTTAATATTTTAAAAAGCACAACCTGCAATAGGTTGCGCTTTCTGATGGCATAATTGTACAAATATATATAAATATAAATATATACATATATATATTCAGATAAATATTTTTTTATTATAATAATAAATAACATAAAGTTATATTATTATTATTTTTAATATATATTTAAATATTTTAATAAAGATAATAACAATACTATTTTTGCTTCATAATCACACAATTATTTTTTTAAATAATAACTACAATATTGAATTTAAAAGTTTTGAAAAATGCAAGAATAAAAAAAATACTAAAAATAATCACCAGTGCCACACGTACGTCGGTGACGTCGTTTATTTCGACGTTCACCTTGACCAGCAGCAGTATCATGTGATTGATGTGGAGTCAGATCATCAACATATGTACTGTAGTTTAAATTGAAGTTCGGTCGACTTGACGAAGTTGTGGAGCTCGACTCTCCACGATCATGATAATCGTTGTCTGGATGTAGAAATGCAACAGGTAAGACACTAAAATCTCCACGTCTAGAATTGTGTCTTAGATGCTGCTGAACAAACGATGTCTGCGTCATGTCTAAATCTAAACTGAGTAGTGTAGAGAATGACATCGTAGATGGTAGCATACCCCAATACGGAGTGAATGGGTCATCCAATTGTACCTATTGAGGCACATAATAGTCAGCGGTGCTATCCAAGTCGTGTGATACACGATTTGTCGAGGTGGATAGACCTGCATCATCTGCTACACTAGACATAAGTAGATGAGGAATGTTGTAAGATGTAGAAGCATGGCTAGTAAATAGACCCCGTGTCGAGGTAGAGGGACCCGCATCATCTACTGTTCTAGTACGCCTCCTTGTCCTTCTGGCTGTATCTTGTAGTGATGACATTGGTATATTTACAGCATCTTATTATCTACGAAGTAGGCGTCTGAGATCATCAGTGGCGTGTATAGCTTCACTCCTCAACTGTATAAGTGAAGCTATATCTTGTTTGTTCGCACCATCAGCACTGAGTTTAATCCTCTCGACCACCATAGTCTAAAATACATGTAAAAAAGGAATAATATTAAAGAATACCATAAATATGATGCATACACATTATAATTTTTTTATTAATGAATATCTTACTATAACTTCCAAATCTGATATATGTGAAGGCTGGTACCCCTTCTCCATAACCAAATGGGATGGTGATATTAGACGGCGTGTAATGCGATCGTACCAATTTATATAGCGAGGCTCACTACTATCGAACCCAGTAATGGAAGGGTTGACGATAATAAACTGATGTCTATTTGCCCACTACAACACATACTCCTGGTGATATCGAGCCCAATTCTCTCCATTGTGTCCCCTGCGGTCTACATCGTGTAAAGTTTGCTCATGCGCTGGTATATCTTGTGGAATATACTGTCGCTTACCAAACTGGCGCATGACTCACTCTGGGTGATGGAATTCCACGATGGTGTAGTTGATTAATGGACAACAAGATCTCCACAGTGGCATATTACACCTTGAACCCAACACTATAATATCCGATGAACTCATATCATATGGCTCCCATATAAACTACAATTATAAAATACATAAATTTGAATTATTTGTACATATATGAAAAGAAAAATCAAATCAAATTTAAACAAGTGACTTAAATTCTACTCACCTCTCTATTAGTCATCTTGTCCAATATATCCCTAATAATCCTAACTGAATGACTTGTCGTACGTGTGAAGTTGTAATACTGCATCCACCTATACGTATATAAAAACAATCATAAAATAATAATCACAAAATAATAGTGAAAATAGAAGCTCATTATCATTAGCGTTAATAAATAGGCCCATACCTTGCACTATACGGAGGAAGTGGAAGCTCAAGATCATTAGCGCCGATGAGTGGGCCCATATTTACTCGCGAATATAATCATCTTGACACCAACGTAGTAATACGAACCATGCCCATATCTGTAAAAATATATATTAATCAAATGAAAGTGGCAAACATACTGATATGACATAAGAAAATAACAACAGTTATATAAAATTTACCTGTAGAAGTACCATCGCACTACCAATAACATTCTTATCTTTATTTGATACATTGCACAACTCACAATACATGAAAGATAGTACTGCACTGCTCCAACTGAAATAACTAACATCCTTAATTTGCTCCATACTTTGTAGATATAGCAACGACACTCCATTGATGATGAATCAGGATACATAATGCTACCCAGTAGAATCAATGCACATCCACGTGCATATCGCTCTAACTCATCATAGGAAGTATCATCTGTCACTGGGTTAGCCTAAAATATATCCATTAAGGCACTCAACAATATACGTCCACCTCTAAACTGCTGTGAAATGGGTCGAAATTCTAAGTAATGGTGGCAATAATCCTACCACTGCTCGGTAGATCTCCTCGAATCAAGTCCAATAACAGGTTGACTATCTACTAGTAAGCCCCAAATAACTGCAACATTCTCTAGTGTGGCTGTCAACTCACCCATGCAAAAATGAAATATATGAGTCTCAGGTCGCCATCTCTTGATTAGAGTAGTAATCAAATGAAAGTTCATATCAAAGTATCCACATCAATAGATACCATAGAATGCCATATCATACAGAAGATAAACTACACAAGGATGCAATACACCATCTCCAACATCAAGTCTCCAAAATGGTGCGCCTGTGTGCCTAACTGTAAGTGTCCTATCAACCATACCAGCAAATACACTCTCTGAACGATAAGTAGCCTATCAGGATAAAACTGTTGTATTCCGTGGACCATATACATAAATAATATCCATCATGTAACTAAATGAATAACAATATGTGTGAAGGATAATTTTTTAACAACTTCACATGAATGTTTACATATAATATGAAATTTAACCATATGGATAACAATAATTATACACAAATTTTAACATATAACATGAAATTATACATCATTAACAATAGTTAAATATAATATCATTACAAAATTATTTTATACAAATAAGGAGTATTACTCCCGCACAAGAGCAAATACTAATTTAACTGTAATGACATAATCTATGCTGGGAAGACGAAGCTGTTCCATATTCTGTTGCATTGACCATTTGCCTTGCCCGTGCTTGTTATTTAGCACGTGTCTGAGGCCAATCTATCTTGTTAGGAATTCAGTAGTAGTAGTATTCCATCCATGACGATTCTGAATCCGCAACGATGGATTGTGCCACAACTTGAAAGGGGGCGTATCCCAATAAACTTCATCTGACAAAAGCTCAAACTTCACTTTGTAAGTATCTATATAAGAACCAGTGCTATAGTATGATTTCATGAATGTTGCTAGATTAACTCCAAAATGTCGACAAGTATGTATTGCATGCGAGCAAGGTATTCCAAATTGACTCTAATTACCGCATGAACACTCCATTGACCTCAGTTTCACGACCTGTGTAAAACTCTTGGATGATCCTGGTCAATGTGTTATGATAGATGCGGATCGATCTATGTAATCAAACACGTGTACCATATGCTCTATAGATAGAGGTTTTGCCAACTCTTATACCTTTGTAATATATTATTAGGCCATGATTGATTATTCTCCACCATTCGACGACCCTTGAATAGTTGATTAAGAAAATATTTAATAGCACGATAGAACGTAATATGTACAATAGCAGTGACTAGGAGTCGTCGTGCACCTTTCAACATTTCCATTACTGCATTCTGACATATTTGTTGTCAGAATGCCACATCGCCATCCTCTGTCTCAAATATGTCAGAATGCCACATCGCCATTCTCCGTCATAAGCCAGAGTCCACTGATATTTATTTATATTCTCTAAGTATGCATGTGCATCCTCATTAAAAGCCTTAATTTTTTTCATTGCCTTATCAAATTGTCTGATTGTTAATTGTGAACCAGTTGTATAACACAAATCCCTTAATGCAATACTCTTAAACTGCTTGTTGAAGTTAGAAGACACATGGCTTAAGCAAAAATGATGCACCCCACGAGGTGGCGTGAAATCAGGTATGTATTGAACAGCTCCAAGTAGGCCACTATGTCGGTCAGAAATAAGACAGACACCTTCAACCCCGCGGACAATATACGTAGACAACATATGCAAAAACTATCTCCAAAATGTAAATATTTCTTCATCAACAACTGCAAAAAGCCAGAGGTAAAACCTATTGATTTGTATCCATCCCCATAGCAATTAACAACTTATGTTTGTACTTTGTGTAAAGATGTGTTCCATCCACACTTATTACTTTGCGATAATTTTAGAACCCATCGATACATGGCTTGAATGCCCAGAATTCATATTTCAATATTTTCTTTTCTGGGAACTCGGTATCGATGTAATGCTACTCCACAATTGTGCCTGGATTCCATTTTTGCAGAGCTCCCAAATACTTAGGTAATTTTCTAACTGAGCTCTGCCAAGTGCTATAAATATTTTGCCTTACGCGTTTCAAACCGTGCCAGACTTTATGATATGAAATTTCATACTAATACTTCTCTTTCACATTTTGTTGGACATACTTAATCTCATATGTTGGGTCATATTGAACTATACCAGTAAGCAACCTTGCGATCATGTTTTTACATAGGTTACGATGATTCACAGATATTGAATTCATAAGGCATGTATGAGGGTCTCCCCACTTGGTGATTTTTCATAAACCGAACTTTGCTTTCAATGATGCTCGAAGCCCCCAATTATACCACGTGGTCGATGTACTATTGCTGCATTTCACTTTTCAAAATTTTGGTGGACTCTCAATGACCCAATACTCACGTTTGACAACTCGTACAAAGTAATCTTTAACTGAAACTTGCAGATTTTTTTTATCTTTGAATACCATACCCTTTTCAAGCTCTCTAATACTAGAGTCATAAAAATGGGACGGTCCGATTAGAGCCATATTCATTTATTATTGAGGGTATTGAGGTATAAACTGGCATTACTAGAATCCACAACTATTTCTAGGTAACATGTGGTGAAGAATGAGACGGTCCAATTAGAGCCATATTCATTTGTTGTTGAAGGTATTGAGATATAAACTGGCATTTGATGTTGGGAAGAGTTGCCCTCATCATGTTGCTCATAAATCTCTTCTAAATCATCAATTTTGATCATATCACCATCATCATCATAATCATTATCATCTTCATTAGTAATTTCATCGGGTTCGAAATTAATATGTTCTTCAGCACCAAAACTGTCGACAAGTGGCTCATCAGTAATTTCATCAGTTCGAAATTAATATGTTCTTCAATACCAAAACTGTCGACAAGTGGCTCGGACAATTCATCAGTGTATGTATTATACGACTCTGTATTTATACCTTCAAAATGCTCTTGACCAGAGTTTGAAGCACCTGCATTAAACTCATTGATACTAACATTTGCCATGCCTTGCGTCACTATGGTAATTTCAAACACACTATCGTCTCTTAAAAATAATACATACTGATAATACTCATTGCTTGTCGGTATCTCAGGCACAGTATTATGAACATTTTATTTTGTCTCAACATAAAATTTTACAAATTGATTTTCTCTTTCCGGATCTAAGAAAAATTCTAATTCTTCGTCATCAGTTATTGATATTAGTTGTGACATATTATCGTAACAGTACTTACCAAATAATTTCAATAAGAACTGTTTATCATCAATGTCCGTAATCTGATACACTTTCAATAGTAATTCAGAATATCTTATCCTAAGAGACATTCTCCTAGCTCTAATTGCAGGGCGATCATATGTCACTAAATTAGCATCTTGTATAATTTGACCACCAAAGTATACCAGAACATCGATGATATTTCTATTTGCCATAACTACATCAAAATAAGTATTAAAATTTTAATTTTAAATAATAATTTCAAAGACATAATATTTAATTAAGATTATGATAGTTATGAGAAAGATTCCCTAAATAGTTCAATAATTTTTAACTCACATTTTCAAGTCAAATAACAAATATAAAATATAATATACAAAAAAAATACAAAGATTAGTTTCTCCACATATAAAATATGCTATTAAAAATGTAATTACATATGTTATTATACAAAATAATATTACTAACATTTCAATACAATAAAATTTATTTTTTCAATATAATAATACATCTACTTCACAATTATTACAATAAAATATATACATTGTAATTAAAATATGATACATGTAAGTCACACTCGTATTTTAATCTCTCGTGTACTAATTTGAACAAAAATATATAAATATTAATTAGCAATTTTTTTTAATTAAAAAATTTTAAAAAATAATAACAATATTACTTACCGATGGAAATAAGAGAAAATGGATGTCAAGAAGGCAGGAGATGGGAGAATCCGAAGAAAATGAGAGAGGCAAAGGGAATAGAATGGAGGAAAAAATGGTAGAGAGAGAGAGAGAGAGAAAAATGAGGGAAGTGCGAGGGGTGGGAAGAGGAATGGGGGAAGTGGGGAGGGGAACTACGAGAGGGAAAGTGGGGAGAGGAGAGAGGAGGGGGAGGTCAAGCGTTGAATGCTGACCGAAAGCGTAACCTATGGTTGCGCTTTCTGTCAGCATTTATGCCTTGCAGGAAGCTCAAGTTTGACTTGCGCTTTCTGCCATATGAAAGCGCGTGCAGGGGTTGCGCTTCCAGATGAAAGCGCGACCCCCACATACGCTTTCACGCATTTACTTAACACCTGCCCGAAATACGGTAAAAGATTAATTAATTTTAAAATTTATAATTTTTTATTAAATTAGTCACTTCTCTTCTATAAGTAATTCCTATGTTATTTTTTTGGCTTTGGAAAATGAAGTTAGATAAGATGACTAATGAGATTGATCTACCCTTGATGGTCTATCCAGCATGGTAATAAATTGTTTTGAATTTTTGAAAATAACTCAAATAGAATGTGATGTTTTTATATGACGTTAGAATTTTGAATATATTTTTTATAAATAGTAATATGACAAAAAAATTTGAATTTTATTTTAATATAGAAATTTATTTTTGAATTTTATTCCTATTTATAATAAAATTATATTATATTAAGTTGTTTTACTATTTTTTTAATACACATGTATAAGTTTATTAGATAACATAATTTCTATTGATAGTTTTTAAATAAATGCATTATTTTTATTAAATAATTAAAAATTTTATTTCGATACATTTTCAAATTAATCACGGATTAAAATGATAACTTTTATTATGTGAATAAGATTTTATCATTTTTTTTCAATTGCATCCCAAATAACACCTGAAATATGAATTTTAATAACTGACAAATAATTTTTGAATTTTGAATTTATTACTATGCCATCCACGGGATTCTTTATCCAACAATGATCACAAAAATTCAAATTGAATAACACAAACTACCTATAAAAATAAGATATAAAATGATATTAAGATATTGAAAAAAAAATTGGAACATACAGAGCGATGTTTTGATAATAAAATTTAGAGTTAATTATAGAAACTTCATGAGGTTTTACATAATTATAAAATATTTATCTTTACAAATATTAAAATTATAAATACCCATTTAACATTTATCTACGTCTTACAAATTGCTCCCTATGAAGTCATCATAAAAAATAGTGACATCAGGCCAAAAAAATATGAGACTTTTCTATTTTTCCCTCACCCTCACCCCTCGAAATATGTTGAGATCAAAATGCTTTGGAGCTAATTGTAATGTTTTTCAATTTCTTGGGATGGAATAGTAACAATTTTTATATTCATTACATGTGGCCATTTAAGCATTTTTTTTTTAATTTTTTTTGTATATTTTCATAATTTTTTTGAAATTAGTTATTTATTTGGTCAAAATTAACTTATTTTATTGTTCAAATCTCAAAGTATACCACAAGTATAATTGAGAAACTTTTAAATTCTTTATGAAAAATATTTTTAAATTATTTCTATTTATTTTTCATGTTTTTTTAATTAATTAATCTTTTATCAAAATGGATTTATTTTGTTTTTCAAATTTTCCAAAATATCATAACAATAACAACTTTACATAGAACCACTTAGAATGAAAATAGTTTGAGAATATTGAATTTACAATATTGATGTAGCATGGAATTGCCCCATTCTTAATGGACCTAGTTGGGCCAAATTTGAGTTGGGTCTATAAGAAGTATAGGTCTTAATGGGCCTTGGTAATTATCGATTGATGAAGGATTGGTTAGCCCATTGTGAGAGAAAAGATAGTTACGGCCCAATTAGGTAAGGGCAAGATTGTTCGAAGGTGTTGAAATGTCTGAATTGATATGTTTGAGCTGACATGTTCGAACCGAGAATGAGTATGAACAAGTGGCTATTACTTTCAGAGATGAGAAATTGTTGTTATACTAGAATACTAGAAAAGAAAGAAGACTATTCTATGTTAATGAGCAAGATTTTAGGATATCAATCTTATCTCCGCCCAAAAATTGGTATTTTCCCTACAAGGTAAAAGAATCATTTCCTAATTTCATCATTACAACATACTATAATAAAAAGAGGTTGAACATATGATTTATTTTTTATGCACACTTAACATATAAATATTGATTAAGTAATTCAAGCTCTTGTTATTTTACTAACTTGAGTGTCGGAGTGCTTTTACAGGGCACTCACCAGCATTTTATAGTTTAATTTAGTACGTCATTCGTGTGGCTCGAGATCAGATTATTCGATCCAGAGTTCTTGATTATTGTTGTAATTTTTGGCATCATCAAGCAGCGCCATTTGTGGGAATTTTGAGTTGAGACGTGAGTTCTGATTGTTAATTTTGAATTCCCCATGAATTTTTGGGGAATTTGTGTGGTTTTGTTAAGAATTTATTAGATTTCTTGAGTTTCTTGAGATTTTGTTGTTTTAACTCTACTAGCGAACAATGATATACCCAAAAAATTTAAATGAAGAGATGGAAAAATGCCCTAAACATGGGAGAGATCCTGATACGGAAAGCATGGATGGGGAGGAACAATCACTTGTTACCCTAACTACTATTTCCCATCCACAATCGATTCAGAGGGAAATAGATAGAGAGGGCTTGGGCTCAAGCATGCCCATTACATTCACCTTAGAGTAATTGTAAGGTATGATTGTTGCTGCTGTTAACACTATGCTAAAATAGAAGGAATCTACACAACCTCCTCCCTAGCCATGTGAGGGAGGTGTAGTGGCCAAAATAAAGAATAAGTCCATACCAGCAGTATACACGAAGAAAGCAATACCTCAGTTGGTCCAAGAAAGAATGTTGGAAAAGCTAAAGTAGATGTTGATCCAGATGTGTCACAAAAAGTAGATAACCTCCATCATAAGCTAAAAGAAATAAAACAAAGGATGTCTGGGAAGATGATGGTGCAGAGGAAAAGAATCACTTTCTTCGAGAAAGTTATGGCGGATGAACTTCCCCTAGTTTCAAGCCACTTAACTTTGAATATGATCTGCAGACCCATGGGATCATGTTTACAGGTTTGAGAATGCAACTCTGCTCCTACGACACACGAATGGAGTGAAATATAACATTTTTCTAACTATATTAACTAAATCAACACAACAGTAGTTTAGCCAGTTATCCTCAAATTACATCAACAACTTTGACGAGTTTTGCTCGATGTTCTTACATCAGTTCGCCAGCTCTAAGAAATACTAAAAGACTGCCTTGATATTATTTAACCTCAAGCAGAAAGAGAATGAAAGGGCTTAGGAGTTACATTAGAAGGTTGACCACAGCTTCCTAGAAGGTCCCATCCACCTCGCATGATGTTTTCTCAAATGTCTTGGCTTAAGGACTCCATGATGGTGAGTTTTTCAGGTCTTTAGCCAAGAAACCTACTTGGACTTTTGATGAGCTATTAGCCCGAGTAGAGAAATATATTAATGTGGAGGAAACACAAAAGATAAATAGGGATGAATGAGGAGAGAAAAAAAGGATAAGAAAAATAAAAAGCAAAAGAAAGCTGATGTTATTCAACTAATTGACCTAAGTAGAAAGGAGAGGAGGACCTCAATTAAGGTATGAAAAGTACACACCTTTGGTCATACCTCATGAACATGTGTTGATTGCAGTAGAGAGGCACACTGCCCTACAGTGGCCTAAACATACTTTGATGTTCTTAGAAAAGCTAAGTAAAAAAAGTTATGCCGATTCCATAATGATTATGGTCACATTATGGAGGATTGCTATCATTTAAAGGATGAGATTGGAAAGATAACCATAGCAGGAGATTTTAAGGAGTTTATGTACAAGGATAGGGAACAATCGAGGGGACAAAAGATGAAGAGGTAGAACTTGCAGCCCACCACTATGGAGAAATAAAGAGCTTATGAAAGGGTCTGAACCCTGAGAGAATATGCCACATGCTCTCCCAAGAAGAAGAATAATATATATGATTGTAGGAGGGTCTATAGATGGGGACTCTCATCAAGTTAGGAGAGCTAATGCTCGAGCTACCATAGTTTGGCAAGAAGGAAAAAATAAAGTAACTTAGGTTACGAAAGGAGCAACAATCCAATTTGGACCGTAGGATGAGAAAGGCCTTCAGGTTCCTCATAATGATGCTTTGGGTATCATAACTTCTATTGCAAACTACGATGCGACTACAGTTTTTGTGGACACAGGAATTCTGTAAATATTTTGTTCTATGATTGCTACAAACAGATGGACTTAGGGGTTGAACCACTACCTATAGAGACCTCACTCTTTGGATTTGCAGATAGAGCAGTCCAACCTAAATGACATATGATTTTGCCTGTGGCATTGGGCTCATTGCCTTTGAGAAAGGTTAGGATGATATATTTCTTAATAATGGATACACCATCTGCATATAATGTTATTCTGGGCAGACCCATGCTCAACATATTTCAAGCAATGGTCTCTATTTACCATATGAAGATGAAGTTCTCAGTAGAAGAAACAGTATAGGAGGTAGAAGGCGATCAATATTATGCTCAGAAGTACTATGTTGAGACATAAAGAGAGTAGATAAGGAGGAAACCATGAATATAGATACTCCTAGATAAGGTAATCAAGAAGAAAAAAGGATAAAAGTCATGTAGGGAGATGAGCTCAAACCCCATGTGCAACCTAATGAATAACTAATAACAGTTGAACTGGTTCCCGGTGAACCTCAAAAGACAATAAGAATTGGCACTCAACTCAATCAACAGTTGGCAGAATTGCTGATCAATTTCCTAAGAAAGAACATAGATATATTCGCATGGTCTACTTAGGACTTAGTTGGGATAAGTCCAGAGATAGGCAAGCATCATTTTAATGTAGATCTAGTAGCTCAGCCGATTAAGCAGAAATGAAGATATTTTGGCCATGAGAAAGATAAAATTATAGAGGATGAGGTACATAAGTTGTTGAAAGCTAGCCATATTCGCAAAATCCAATTTCCAAAGTGGTTATCTAATGCTATAATTATTTCCAAAGCAGTAGGTAAATAGATGATGTGCATTGATTTCTGAGACTTTAACAAAACATGTACAAAAGACCATTATCCTCTTCTAAGAATTGATCAGCTTGTGGATTTCACATCAGGATATGAGTTGTTAAGTATGATGAATGTCTCTCAGGGTTATCATCAAATCTTGCTTGATCCAGCGAATCACAAGAAAGTCAACTTTGCCACTGCCATAGGCACTTACTATTGTGTAGTTATGCATTTGGATTGAAGAATATAAAAGCTACTTATCACAGATTGGTAAATTGGATGTTCAAAAGATAACTAGGTAAGAATATAGAGGTATATGTAGATGATATGCTGGTGAAAAATAAGAAAGTAGAATCTCATATCTTTGATTTGGGAAAAAAAATTGACGTGTTGAGGAGGTATGGCATGAAATTAAATCTAGCTTAATGTTTCTTTGGAGTTAGATTTGGGAAAGTTTTAGGCTATATGGTGACTGAACGAGGAATTAAAGTGAAACTTTATAAGGTTAGGGCAATTCTGGATATGGAACCCCCATTAGGAATCAAAGATGTGCAATGTCTTATAGGTAAAGTAACTGTGTTGAGTGGACTCATATCTAGATCAGCAGAAAGAATTCTCCATTTTTTCAAGATATTGAGGAAATGACGTAAATTTAAATAGATAGATGAATGCCAAAAGGCTTTTAAGGAGCTAAAAAATTTCTTAGCTAAGCTTCAGTTACTTACTAAGCCTGTCCTAGGAGAAATGTTATATATATATATATATATCAGTAGGAGAGCAGACAATCAGTGTTATGCTCTTGTGATAAGAAATAAGTCAGCAGAAACCGATTTACTATGTTAATAAATTACTTTATGGAGCTGAACAAAGATATTCTGAAGTAGAGAAATGAGGATTGGCTCTAGTCATTGTTGTAAGGACACTAAAACCTTATTTTATATCGCATAAAGTGGTTGTTAGCACAAATTTGCCTTTGAAACAAATTTTGGGCAGACCCGATATCTCGGAACGAATGATCAAATGAGTTGTGTAAATAAGAAAATATGACATCGATTATCAGCCTAGAACAGCAATTAAGGCATAATCTTTAGCAGGTTTCATACAATAATTGACCAAATCGGAGGAGCTGAGGGGTTGGGGTTGGGGTTGGGGTTGGGCGGGGCACTGTGTATGGTAGATACTTGCATTAATCAAGCTGGGAGGGTGAGGGGTGGTTGAGGTGGAGAATAAGGAGGAAAAAGAAAAAAAAAAGAAAAAAAAAATGGTGAAAGATAAATAAAAAATGTTGGTTAAGAGTATCAATGACAATTCACTATATGTGGAAGTGGTAAATGCTATATGATATAGTTTATGGGGTAAGTGCTTAAGTGGCACAAAATTTTATTTAGGAGAGTATTTGTTGTGGAGGTACAGTTCAAGGGAAGTAAAGTGTGTTAACCTAAGGGATAAATAACTTAGATACCTCCTACGATTTAATTCAAAAATAAATAAAAAAAATAATTTACATTGTAACACCAACACCTCCTATCAATATTTGTTGACCAATAGATTAATTAAAAATAGTTTAATTTCATAGTCACCCCTCCAATAACCAATTAGGAGAAAAGAAAATTTCGATGAAAATAAAAAATTCTATAGAGACAAAAATGTCGTTCTGCCTAAATTTTCAAATTTAAAAAATGCTTATATATATGTGTGTATATACACTATACAAAATGAATATATATACATATATTTTAGGGGGCAGGTGTTTTGAGGAAATCAACATGAGGGGGTTGTTTAGGGATGGACGATGGGTTGGGGAGGGGGGGCGAGGCATGGGTCGCACGGTTAAAATGGGTACTTTGAGGTGATTTGGTGTTGGTGGGCGTGAGAATGATGATAGGTTAGTATGGGCTTTTGGGTAATGTGTAATATTCGAGTCTTGCACTACTCACTCGATCAATATAGTTCATGCATTTCATGCTGCGTATGTGTCATTTGCATTTTAATTGATATTTCATAATGCATTATATTTTATACAATATTTTAATAATTAAACTTTTGAAATTGTTACCAATGTTAGTTTCCAGATTTTTTAACCTAATTGGTTGAGTTGGTACTAAAATACGAGAATTTAGGTGTCAACTATCAGATACGATTATGATACACGTAAGTGAAATGTAGCACCATTGTGTTTATCAGTGTAAGATAAACTATGCAAATAAATTAAATAGGGATAAAATAGTGATAGTAATAATAATAATAATAATAATAATAATAATAAATAAGGACATTATCATATTAATTAAGATGGTTTAAATTCTTACTAGAAACAAATTTGAAGGTTTATAAATAAATATCAAAATATTATGTATTAATTATATATATATATAAATATAATAATATATATACATATATATAATATATATGTATAGATGTACGAAATATATATATATAAGTATATGTGTGTAGTATAATATATATATACACACACATATATGTATACACGTGTTATGTTAAGGGTAAATATATATATATAATATATTGTGTAGTATAATATATATATATACACACATATATGTATACTTGTAGTGTGTAGTTATGTTAAGCATAAGTATATATATAATATATTATATTATATTTTCTTAGAAGTTAAGTTATTATAACACACACCACACAAACACAAGGCTAAAATACCTCACACACGTTCACGGCAGCAAAGGCAAGGAAAAGAGAAGAAAAAAAAAAGAAAAGAGAAGAAAGAAATAAAGAAAAGAGAGGGTGGTCCAACAAATTTCAACAGTAGAAATTGGAGAAAATTTTGGATAAGTCCCTTTTAATTTTTGTACGAATAAACATATATGTTTATATTGTTTATTTCTAATTTGAAAGAAAGTTTTTTATTTAAGTTAACTAGTTATCTACCTGTGAGATAATAATTAATATACATATTTAATTTAAAATTAGTCACAAGGATTTGATTTTATTATCTTGTATTAATTGGATGACGGAGTTAATTAAATTGAGGGATTAGTTATAGGATTATAACATATCAATTAAATAATATTAGAATAAATTCAAGACGAGAAATTAAGGTATTTAAAAGGTTTTAATTGGGGTAAAGTATAAAATTTTAAGGTTTTATTGTTACTTAATTAAATTTAAGATTTAAGATCCTTTATGAGATTTGATATAGAAACCTATTGATTAAGAATGAAAATTAATACGTTATACTTTTATAGGCTGTTTTATATTTAAGGTTAGGGAGGAGAATATTGTTAACTTTCAGTAGGATATCAAAAGTGAAAGTTAAGTGAAAATCCATTTGCAACTACAATGTATGAATATAGTATTTTATGCATTATCCATATTAAATGATATCCTTGTGTCTTGATGTGTGTATTGTGAGTATTATACATAACTTATAGTGCATATGTTGATTGGATGATTGGACATATGATCAATTGTGTCATTGAACATGCCATTCATTAGTATTTACACGTGCATGCATAACACGTGCTCACAGTTGAGGTTTTTAGCACGCATGACATTATTTTCAAAAAGAAAATATTTTGGTTGGCCACTACTAGTGTACCGAGGCCCATGTGTGACTTATTTATATGATATTTGGGGCGTCGCGAGTATAACTTCTCGGAGGATCATAGAGGTTGACAAGGTGTGTGCCTCTAGTGGTCACGAGAGGGTGGACCACTTGACTGTGTCCTTATCGACGTCGTTGGTGGGAAGACTTTTGGAGGGTCAAAGGGGAAGACAGGGGGTGGACCTCTGGTGATCCTAAGAGATGGCCCTAGACTGTGTCGATCTGTTTATGGTCACGTAATTATTGATATTGTTGAAAGTTTTATCTGATACATAGTAGGTGGGCCAAGGGCCCAGTGATGAAAAATAATTTTAAATAAAATAATTTTAATGCATTAGTTCGCATTTTTATCATGATCTTATAAAATGCATTGCATTTATATTGGATTTTTCTTTCAGCATGTACAATTTTTATTTACTGAACAGATGAGTTTGATAATATTTGAAACCATGAACTTACTGAGCGATTGGGTTCTATACAAGTTCCAATCTAAAAACTAAAACCTGATATACACTCAAAGTTTCGTGTGTGGGTCTTAAACTCAACCAAAACGGGCGAATCTAAGTTTGACTTGGACCAATTGCTATACCAAGTTCCCAACATTGTTTGTAGAAATGGTGACAGTGGTTGGAGGGTGGAGGTGGGAGGCCGATTGGCGGAGAAAAAGAAATGAATAGAAAAAGAAAAAAGAAATAGTGAGTAATAAAAAGGGATGTTTTTTCTAATTTTAAAAAAAATATTTAATTAATAATATATTTAACCAATAAAATTATTTGTAAACATCAAAAGGTTAAGATAAATTGATTAAAAATATGAGAAAATACTACATTGGTCAAAAAATAAATCTTAGTGAAAAATCTCTTTCTTTTCGTATAAGAAAAATATAACTTTAAATCTCTTTCTTTAAAAATATGAGAAAATACTACATTGGTCAAAAAATAAATCTTAGTGAAAAATCTCTTTCTTTTCGTATAAGAAAAATATAACTTTAAATCTCTTTCTTTTCGTATAAGAAAAAAGTATAACTTTAAATCTCTTTCTTTTCGTATAAGAAAAATATAACTTGAAAATATTTTAAATATTAAAAATTAGATAAATTTGTAAAAAAAGTGGTCAAAGCAATGACCGAAACGTTTAAGAGTCAAACTGGATTTTAACTTTTTTCTTATGATGACGTTAGATTTGTTCCGGAATTTGTGGGAGAAAGAAACCTGTCATCAACGACGTGTCGTTATAACAATCTCTTCCCCTAAAAAGTAAATGAAAAAGTAAGAATAAACAAAGATTCAATTCGTTGATGTGAACTCGCAGTCAAAATACCATTAGAATTCAAGCCCACCATTTCCAAAACCACCGCAGCCCGCCAACTGAATCATACCACCTCCCTCCCCCACCAACCCACCCCACCCGAAATGCATATGTATCTCAACCTTCATCATCTGTCTTCATATCCAAACAACTGATCATACATAGTTTTGTACTTTGACTGTTACAGTACCCCTTGTACGTACAAATAAATGGGAGAAAAAGGGCGCAAGATCTTGGTTGCAGTTGATGAAGGCGATGAGAGCGGTTACGCACTCTCATGGTGTCTCAAGAATTTGCTTCCTGGCCATAACTCCAAGGATACCCTTGTCCTCCTCTATGCCGTACAACCTCGAGCTGTCTACACGGCCATGGATTCTACAGGTAAAGAATACTCATTTCCTTTAGCTCAAATAGAGGGCGTTTTCAGGAAGATGAGGGTGGTTTTGTAATTTTTGTTCTATTCTCAGGGTTCTTGTTTTCTTCTGATATAATTGCCACCATGGAGAGGTATAACAATCATGTGGCTCAGAGAGTTATGGACAAGGCTAAACGAATTTGCATGGACTTCAACGATCAAGTAATCATTCTCTCTTTTTTGTGGGTTTTGGGGTGGGGGTAATATTGTCTTTTTCACGTTTTATATGAATTAAATTAGTGATTCTATGTGCTTTGGTGTATGTAGGTTACGGTGGAGATGATGGTGGAGTACGGGGATCCAAGGGATGTGATATGCGAGGTGGCTGAGAAGTTGAAGGTCGAGTTTTTAGTCATGGGAAGCCATGGGTATGGTGTCATTAAGAGGTAGGTACCCTCTTTACCCTTGGTACACTTTTACTATTTTTCTTGTGTCAGATTATTATATGCAGCAACGGCTTATGAACATAGGAACAAATTCAGGATTGGGAGTAATTCTTTAATTTTTAAAAGTTGTAATTCTTATGATTTTGAATAATAATTTAAAAAAAAAATTATTTATATAATGAAATTTATTTTTAAAATTAACGACTAATTTGGTAATATATTGATGCAAAATATCTAATTATTTTATAAAAATAATACATTTATGTATAAATATTGTCAATAAAAATTTAGCAAACCTATGTATATGTACTGAAAAAATAAAACAATAAGTTAATATAATGTAATTATATTAAAATAAAATAAAATTCAAAAATAAATTATTGTATTAATGAAAAATTTAGAAAAAAAATTATCACGTTATATGAGAATTCAATATTTTATAAAAATATCGTATTTTATTCGAATTACTTTTAGAAATTGAAAAAAAATTATTCCTGTGTATGATGCAAATATTATTAGTACTAATAATTCTTGATAAAATGTTGCCTTTTTCTAATAAAATTTTTACTGAATCCTAAAACACATTTGGTGTTGCACCAAACATTTCTTGGTAAATTTATAAAATAATTTTCCCTATATCTTATTCTTGTAGTAACATTGATTTATAATCATAAATTTGGTTGTTGAACTGTAGCCCGTAAAATTCATAAATTTTTTTACCATTTTAACTCTCATACAAGTCTAAAATTTCATCATTTCAACTCTCGAGCAAGACTTTGTGCCAACCCATGACCTTAGAGTATATATAACTTGTAAATATTTATTAAAAGATGTAATTTATTATCACAAATACTAGTCCAAGTCTCCAATATTCTATTTAAGGATTTTAACGTGTTTGTTAAAATTTGAAATTCAATCTATTAATATTAAGATTTTTATGGATACCGAAGCAAAGACCATACTGGATGGAAATTTGAAATTCAATCTATTGAGATTTTTATAGATACCGAACCGAAGACCAAGTTGGACGGCGAGATTTGTTTTATAATTTTAAAATATTAAAATAATTTTTTTAAAAAATAATATTAATAATTTTTTAAATATAAGAAAATAATATTATTAATAAAAAATTAATTATTTATAAATTTACATGCGGATGTTTTACTTTTTTTAAAATTGAAAAATTCGAAAGATATTTGTCATTTCATATATATTTAAAATATAAATTATTTATTAATTTTATATTATTAATTTATAAGAGTATTATATTTATATTTTATATATGACATATATGTAATGTATAATATTTTATATATAATATAAATAATTATATAAAGAGATACATAATAAATAAATTATACAGATGCACATTTTAACAAGTGGGTAGGGTCTGAGTCCTCACCCGTATATAATTTCAAAATCCATTCCAAATAATGAGAGTTTAGATTTTATCTGAAACCATTATCATAATATTTTAATAATATTTTAAGATCTATTTTTTTTGTTTCTGAATTTTGATTATACTATATTAACGATGGCTGATAAAATAACTCCTTTCTGCAATGGCAGGGCATTTCTTGGTAGTGTGAGTACCCATTGTGCACAGAACGTGACCTGTCCAGTTCTGATAGTGAAGAAGCCAAAGTCAAATGATGCCCACCATTAATTTTGTGTTTGATTGTGAATGTTTTTCATCATCATTTTTTATGATTTTGCTTGTGTAGATAAATATATATCATAATAAGAAAAGCTCCTATAACTCATATAGTAGCATAGGTAGATATGCTATTCTATTTCTTCATCGGGTCGGAATAGACAGGTCGGGTAACTCATTAGCTTGGTAACCTCCTAACTCTTTAGCTATCTTAGCAAGATCGATAGATTAGTTAAGAATAGTATCATATGATAGATAACACCTTTATTTTCAATCGTCCAAGGCTTGCTCTCGAGGGCCCATAAAAGGCTTTCCTTTTTAAGTTATTTTTTCGTTCCGTCTTTTAACTTATGATATTATCGTAAGTGATCATATAAATTAATTTTTAATTTAAGTGTGGTGCCTACATTTCATTCCAAATATGGATATAGGAAAAATTAAGGTTAAAGGAGTAGAAAGTTTTTAACCTATGAAAGACATAACAATTTTAATTAATTAAAAAGGAGGGAATAATTACAAGCAGGCTTGCATTGGACGAACCATAAGAAGATGAAGCCATTATAAGGCAAAATACAAACATAAAAAATGAGAAAAGGGATCTATAAACGTATGAGAAAATTATGATTAATGGAGTAGGAAGTTTGCAAATTATAATAGACAACAATTTTTAACTAATTAAGGAGAAGGAACTGCTAAATTTTATAAATTTCTAAAATGTTGATTTTAAAGTAAAATTACAATTATGTTACTATTTCTATTTTTTAAAAAAAAGAAATATTAATTTTTATTTTAGCTCTACTTGAATTTTTTTAAAAAAAAAATCTACCCGATAAATTGAATGAAATATATAATTCATGTGACACAACAAATTATATCCTTTAAATACATATATATATATATATTTACAATATTTATGTTATGTGACAATTTAACATTACAACTTATGAACTTGCTACTAAGTTTAGTTTTTGTTGTAACGAGTGATAATGTCATTGAACATCCAGCAAAATCATCAAGATCACTGTTAGAGGATGTTTTTAAAACTACTAGAATGAGTTAATTATTATTATTTTTATTTTTGCGGGTAAAATAGTCAAAGAAGTTACTAGAAGAAGTTCAGGAGAAATTTTTTATGGCACTTGTCTTCATTTTTGTGTGGACTTTTGGGGGAAAAAAGAAGAAGAAGAAGAAGAATGTGTTAAATGATGTATTCCTTTCGTTGCTAATTTAACTCGATATAAAATTTGAGTTTTTAAATAAGAGTTGAAAAAATATAATATTTGTGTATAATTTTATTTTTACCCTTAAAAATAATTGTCGATGGTCATTAATTAAGAGGATGATTTTGGAAAAAATATACTACTTTAAAAAATGAATTCAAAAAATGAGAAAAATAAATTTGAATAGAGGAGTATTAGATTATCTTTGATTTTCACTTACAATAATAAAACAATTATCTTAGTTTTGGTCGTTTGACAAATTCTAGCAAAATCTATACAATTTTTACATTCCAGAGGCCGTGGAATTATGTTCCATTTTCGCTATACGTAGAATGTAAATCCAATATCCCACCTTTAGTTTGCTCAAGAGAAGACAAAAAGTGTTTGCAAAAGTTTTGGGTTTGGGTTTCAATTTGAATTTCGTCATAGTGTGGGTTTTTGTCTATAATTATTGATTGATTATAAATTATTACAAAAATTAATTGATAATTGATATAATTACTGAAGATTGACATATGTATATATATAATGTAATGATGTACGTAATTAATCCACTTAAGAAAATAAATTTATCTCTCCAAGTAAAATTAGGCCCCTAGAGAATTCTTAATTTTCTTGATTTCTGGGTTTCCAAATTGAATTATCATAAAAAAAGAATATGAGGTAAAAAAATTCTAGCCACTAGAGAATTCTTAATATTCTTGATTTCTGGGTTTTCAAAAATGAATTATCGTAAAAAAATATGAGGTAGAAATTATCCTTTTCTCATGTGATCGTCAACAAGGTCATATTTTGGAATGATTCAACTCAACAAACCTTCTTATATTCTAGGGCATGACGAGATGACACGTTGCAGAAATATCAAGGAAAATAGGTTGTGAAGAAAATGAGAGTCCAAGAATTCATCCTAAAACAATGGTCGAATGGTTTTGGGTGTACAACCATGGATCCTACCCAACCCAACTGGTTTTCGGTTGGTTGGGTTGGGTCTTGAGATATTTTAGGGAGTATTTACAAATATTTTTTTTTAAGTGCTTTTTAATTTTTTATAAACAAAAATATTTTTGAATGTTTGGAAATGCTTTATCTAAAATTAAAATTTGAAAGCAGATTGGGATGGCATTTTTATAAATAACTCAAAGTTACTTAGATAATTTTGCCTCCATAATTTTTCAATAACCCAAAGTTATCCTTCATTTTCTCAATTTAAATAATATATATTTTTTAAATGTATTTGAATATAATATATACTTACATTATATTCATATATATAAATGTATATGAATATATATTTACAAATATAATATATACTTATTAAATATAAACAAATTAATATATATTTATATAAATAAATGTATACTTAAACACATATATACATATATTTATATATTAATTATTGCACGTAATATTATATTTATTTTTATGATTATTATTTGTATGTATATTATATGTATAAAATTTTATTTTAATTTATTTGATCAAACTTTAAAAAATAAATTATTATTTAAAATACAAGGGCAATTTAGATTTTTACACACAAAAAACCAACTTGAACTTTCTTTTGAAACTTATTTACCAAATACTTTTTTTTAACTTATTCTACTTTTTCAATAATACTTTATAAATACTTTCAACTTTTGCTTCTCAATTATTTTTTTAAAATTTAACACTTTTTTAAAAGTAGTCTTAGATTGTCTGGTGGTTGTGGGTTCAAATTGATCTTAAAAAAAAAAAAATCTCAAATTTAACAAATTCAAAAAAATAATTTTATAATTTTCTTCTACTTTTTATAAAATTTTAATACATACTCCCACTGTCCCACATCTAATATACAGTTAAGAAAATGGCTAAGGTTCCGCTTGCTTGTAGGAATTTGTAGAAAAAATCCGCTCCCAATTTTTTTTTTTTTTTTTATTTGCGTGTGGAGTGTTTGGTTGTCAAAAAATTTCAAAAAACTTAGCCCAATTTTTAAAAGTAGTCTTAGATTTATAATTAAACATAAATTATTCAAATAATTTAAAAATATAATAGAGATATTATGTAGTGATGTGGTATGGATTTCTAAATTTCCAAACGTCAGCTACTCGTGAGCTTTCAATTTTTTTGTGTGTTTTGCACCGAGATTGATCCGACGAAAATCTTCTGACGCTCAAGTTAGAATTAGAATAAATTGATAATCCTCAAGTAGAGAACTAAATAAAATTGCATCTCTCAAAATAGTAAGAATTGGGGTATTTATAGCGAATATCATATAGTGTAATTCAGTATAGTGTAGTGCATAAACCAATTGGATTTCATGAGTCTATAAGTTTGGATTACCTTTTATTGGGCCATTTTTGAATTAGACATTCTATGTTGGGCTTATAATTTTATTGTGACTCATTATAGCCTCCCATTTCCAGGTTAATTTCGAGATAAGGGGTTAGTCGCGAGTAAATAATCGGCTAGTTGGATTTAACTTATAGCTATAAAAAGTATTAAGAGTTTTATTATATCGAGTCTAGCATAGTTTGATCAAAAAGTCAAAATTGTCTGTTTTCAATAAGACATACCACTTTTTCAGGTGGCAACGATATTCTAAGCAAAAATCCGTACTTTGCACGGAGCTTGTTATAATTGTAGCCAATTTTTATCATTTTAAGGGTCAAAATGCCATTTTTCAGTTTTATCGACAAAAAGAGTATTACTCTTATAATTTTCATTAATTCATGGGCAAATTTATAATTTCTTCATTTAGGGACTTGAATGTTATTTTTTTTCAAAATTTTGGGGCTGAATTGCAAATACATCAATCTTCTTGCAACAGTCTTCTTCTTCCTCAACTTTTTTTCTTTTCTTTTTTTTTTATGCACATATGCGGCCATGACTCGTCCCTAGCTCGAAACCGAATCAAGTCGAGGGGATCTCCTTTCCACCGTTGCCATTCCTGGTTCAGGTCGAGCCTATGCTCGACCCTAGATGGGATTTTCCCACCGTCGTCATTCCAAGTTAAGCTCGACCTGGTCGTCTTTTTCTATCTCAATGATTTTTTTTGGTTCAAGGTCGAGCTTTGAGCTCTACCTGGTTCTGCTCTTTTGGCTCCACCTGTTTGGTGCTCTTTCAAGTTGAGCCAAGGGCAATTCATGGTTACATTCAAGTCGAACCAAGAATTTTTTTTTAAAGTGGGAGCACATTTATGCGCTATGAAGTATTACAACTAGCCCTTGATAAGTTGTCGTTAAAGATTTCGATCAAAATTTTAAAAATTCGATTCGTGAATTGTACTTGGGTGAAACCTTGCTTCATAATTTAATTTCAATATGACTAAGTAGTTGGTCGAAGAGCTCTTGCTCCTCCCTCACTGCACTAAGTGTCATGCGAGCCTCACCTCTAGTACACTAAGTGTTGGGGTGAGAGTGCTTTGCATCTACCTTATTTATTCTTGTGTGGAGGAAGGTTTTTCAAGGCATACCTGTCGGGATGAAGTCCCCCAGGATGTTGCTGTTTAAAGTGTAGATTACTTTTAATTAAGACTTAGCATTTGAACTTGCATCTTCATGATTAGTTATTAATCAATTTTCAAATTATCTCATCTTGTTGGGGATTGTTAATTCACCATGAGTTGTGTTAGACAACTTCTTATAGGTAAATGTATTGAGTAATCACCATGAACTGATCTAGATAACTTCTTACAGGCTGATACTCTTGATAAGTTTCCATGAGTCTCTTTTAGGCTTCTTACAGGCAAACACTTTGATAATTTGCCATGAGTCGCTTTAGATTTCTTATAGGTAAGTGTTTTGTTTTCTCACCTCGAATCATTCTAAACTTCTTACAAGTGAGCATTGTAACGTCTAACCATGAATCCTTTAGGCTTCATATAGGCAAAAATTTCGGCAAGCCACCCTGAAAGTTTAAATAATTTCTTACAAGTTGGCGTTTGTGACCCCAGAGTGCAAAGATAACGAGTTCAAGTAGAGTACTAAGTCTGAAAAGAGGATTCTAATAATGATTCAAAGAAAAATTTACTTAACAACACTACATCAAGGATAACTATGTTCTACTTGGAGGAAAAGAAAAAGTGCTTAAGCAAAAGCTCTAGTAAACAATTAAACTAATTAGCTTCAACATCACCTTAGTAGCACACCTTTATGGCACATTGGCGCACAAGACATTCATCATCCTATTCCATTGTCTTGAGGAATGCTCCTTTAGAATCACGTGGGCTTCCATCAGATGATTATCCCGAGATGACGTTTATAATTCCAACAACTTGGAGATTATCATTTCCAGGGCTCCTGCTAGGATAGCTGAGTAACTCATCCTCTATCCAGGGAGTATCATGCTAATGATAGTTTTCTTGAGGGGCCCGAGAGCCTTGATTTACAAACTTCTTTAGGTATCCTCGTTGTATGATCTTTTCGATCTCCTTTTTTAGATGTAAACACTCCTCAGTAGTGTGTCCTCGATCGCAATGGTAGCGACAACACTTATTGGACTTCATCCTCTTGGGATCATCCTTCAACTTTCTCAGGGGTTGAATAATCCCTTATTGTTCTGCAACCACTAAAACTTCTATCATTGGGGCATTCAGCTGGGTATATCATGGGTATCCTAGTAAGGTGTGTCGTTGTTCTTTAGTTTGCTTGTTGCTCCCCTTCTCCTCATCTCTGTGTTTGTGCTTTCTCCTATTCCTTAGAATGTGATCTCTTCTATGCAGATATACTTATCCACCCTAAGCTCCTTCAGCATGTTGGGGGTTTCCCAACAATAGATTCCTTGAACTTCCCATGACAAAGGTTATGTTGCATGATGCTAGCAAGTAACTCATGGTTGACATGGGAAACTTTGTGCACTGCTTTGACAAAGCATTTGATGTAATCCCTCAAAGGCTTGCTTGACAGAAAATTGGTGTAAGAACCCCAGTATCAGTTCCTCAAGCTGGTTATACTATCAATGGGTAGTTGGTTGAACCATGCAACACACACTTTGAAAGAGTGGTGCGAAAAATCCTACAGAAAAGCATCACTTAAGTTGTACAAATCCGCCTTAGCATAGAACTTGTCAAAATGTTCTTGAGGGTCACTAGTTCTATCATAATCAGTGAAGTTGTCAACCTTAACCCCTACTGGTAGAGACTCAGCTATGGTAATGGGGGAGAGTGGGCTACACCTAGATGTTGCTATAAGAAACAGGAGGTGATTCACCGCCTACACTCGTGATTCGACCAAAAAGTTCGATAGTACAGTGGGTGTTGTCTTAGTCTTCCCTCGTCACTTTGAGTTGTCCTCTATGAGGGACACTCGACTACTCACATCCTTGTGGGTATCAGCCCCTCTACACCTCATTGCTTCATGTCTCTGCTTAGTCCTATCGGCAGCCAAAGCACAATATTGACTTTTATGATATGACTGCAAGTTGTCCTTTGGGAGGGACACTTGGCTACTCATATCCTCATGGGTATTAGCCTCTCTGTGCTTCATCACTTTACGCCTCTACTTAGTCCTGTCTAGAACCGGAGCGAAATCTTGACTTCTAAGAGATGACTAAAGGGGTTCTTGCTCTTTAGCAGCAAATTGAGTTATTGCTTGAACTGCATCCTCGATCATTGTCCTCAATACCTCTTGGGTTATATGTAGCACAACTGGTTGAGCTGGCTCCTCCGGACATGGTGAAGTGGTTCCCGCATCTGGTCTACTTCGTTGTTGTCGCCTCTTCTTTCATGGGAGACGTCTTGAGCGTTGGGTTCCCTATCTCTGGTCTACATCCTCAATGTCTTGACAGGGTTCCCACAGACAACACCAAAATGTTGTAATATGGATTTCTAAATTTCAAATGTCAGCTCCTCGTGAGCTTTTAACTTTTTAGTAGGTTCTCACCTGCAATATACACAAGTCTTTATGACGTCGAGGTTGACTCAACGAAAACCCTATGATACTTAAGTTAGAATCAGAGTAAATTGATAATCCTCAAATAGAGAACTACATAAAATTGTGTCCCTCAAAATGGTGAGAATAGGGGTATTTATACCCGAATATCAGAAGGTATAATCCAGTATAATGTAGTACATAAATTAATTGAACTTGACGTGCGAGTAGGCTTGGATTGCCTCTTATTGAGCCATTTTTGAACTAAATATTCTCTATTGACTTTTAATTTTATTGTGACTCATCATGTATTTTTTTTTTACAAATACAATTAAATTTTATTGTTAAAATAGAATAAAAAATTATGATTATTAAATTTGAGTTATTCAAATAAATTAAAAAATATATAATATAGATATTATGACATAATAATTATTTTTACATTCACAAGATGATTTTAAATTACTTTCATAAATATGAATATTTATATTCATGTACGTACGTATAAATGCTTGATGTATAAAATAAGCATAAATGTACATATATATAATTAATATTAATTCAATGCTAAATTAAAGTAAAATTAATATTTCTTAAAGATTAAAAATAAAAAGAATTAGCAAATAAAAAATATTACAAAAAATTTCACTACCAAACATCATTTCATATTTTTTTTATAAAAAATTATCATATTCAATCACCATTTCATAAAAAAAAAAAATTATATCAACCGTACTTATTCTATTTTCCTCCCATATACAATCATATTTTAAAATTTATTCTTTTTTTTCAAAATAATTTTTTTTATTAATTCTTTTCAAAATAAAAATAAACGGAACGGTAGGACAAATAATTGCACCAGTTGGATTCATATAGTCTTACTGGAACGTCGGTTCAAAATGAATCTAACTGGGTTCAAGAAAATAAAAGAAAAAAAAACTAAAAAAATTAGCTTTGTGACAATTCATCTTTTATTTTCAACTATTCTATAAAACTTATATTTTGAGGGGCAAACATTTCACTATTGAAATTACACGTGTTATCAATATTAATTTATAACATTATCATATATATATATATATATATATATATTCAAAAACTCACAAATCCATTAAATAGTTATAATGAAATTTTTCTTTAAAATTTTGAGACTAGTTGACGTTACTGAGTATGAGAACAGAAAAAAAAAATATATATATTTTCACATATCATACTTATAATAGTAATGTGAAAAATAATAATTTTGGATAAAAGGAGTATCACTATTTCTCTATAAAAAATGTTTAAAAAAAAAAAAAACAGAAATACCATTAGTTAGTTCATCAAATACATGAAAACTACACACACGTACATAAAAACACAATCTCTCACGCTTTGTTAACTCCGCCACCCCCAACGGACCTCTCGAAGCTCCAACTCTACATCACCCTGCCCTTCCCATTTCCAAAAAAAAAAAACACACTACACACACTAACTACAGTCTCTCCAAGGCATTTCCTCAAATATGCAATCCGCGATGTCTCTCCCGCTCTCTTCCCCGTCGCCAACCGCCCGATCCTACTGCGCCTCCGTCAAAAACGCCAGTAATGCGTGTATGCCGACGCCTCGATCGCTCCGCTTCTGCGGTCTCCGGAGAGAGGCATTAGGAACCAAATCATCTTTGAATTCGTCGTCATTGCGCTCAACTCGGTTAATGTCGTGTTCGAAACGTTCGGATTTGAGTAAAGTTTTTGCGGCGTTGAATGGCAATGGAACGCTGTCGTCGAAGGGTTTTGACTACGATCTCGTGATTATTGGAGCGGGTGTTGGTGGCCACGGCGCCGCACTTCATGCCGTTGAGAAGGTGAAATTGGTGGTCAAATTTTGTTTTAAAGTTCGTTTTCTGTTGATTTCAGCTTCTTTCTTTTCTGTTTCTGTTTCTAATTTGGATTTTTTTGTAAGATTTTCTCTTTTGTTTTTTTTTCTTGGAAAACGGAAATTCAAAGTGTTAGAGCAGCTCTAGTTTTACGGAAGCAAAAGTACAATGTTTGGAACATGATGTACTATGTTTTAGTATTTTAATCGAGCTAGCTTCTTTGGTTGATAGCTGCCCTGTTTTAGAGAAACGTTTATCTTTTCATGATTGGTTCTAGCAGCATAGTATTTTGTAATCTAAGGCGGGAAACTAGCTTCATATATCTCAAACAAGTGATTTTGTTTCTGATTTACTGAATGAGGATGCTTATAAATACTACTATGTTCTTAATGCAGAATCCAAATGTCAACTTGAGCATGTGAATTTTCTGTTGTCAATCTGATAAAATTGTAATCACATCATTATTTGCCATGTATATGTAAAGTAAAGCACTTTTGTATATTCAATTCAGGAGAAAATCATCAGAACTTGTGAATTGATATGTATTACAGGGCTTGAAAACTGCAATCATAGAAGGGGATGTGGTCGGAGGAACATGTGTAAATAGAGGCTGTGTTCCTTCTAAAGCACTTCTTGCTGTCAGTGGTCGCATGCGGGAGCTTCAAAACGAGCACCATATGAAGTCTTTTGGCTTACAGGTACTCCTCATTCTAGCACTTATTTGTAGCTTGTGGAAACTCCCAAGTGCTACTTCTCCGTGACAATTAATCATCCATGTGACTGACATTCTAAAGTAAATTCATAATTGACTGTGTTATTATGCTGAACAACTGAACTTTTGCTTTAAGTTCATGCAACAAACTGTATGGCCATTTTACTCTTAACTTCAGGCTTAGAGTGTTCAGAATCATGACATGGTTGCAATTGGTACTGAAAATTCTTGAGAAAGTTATCATAGAAAAATATTTTTCAATACTTTTTTGGTGGAGATTATCAAATTTCAATTAATTGCAGAGCTTTGAACAAGCAATATTTATGATGACCATTGTATATCAGAGGAACCTGCAAGAAAAAATCACAGAACATGATATACATAAATCATTTGAATTCACTTGTTTCCAATTAAAGGGATAAATAACAGTTTACATCTTGAATAAAGAATGGCCTGCGACACGATATTAGACATTTGTTTAACAGAAGTTTCTCTGTTAAATGACAGGAAAAAAAAACTTGATTTAGAAATTCTTAATGTTATGATTTATGCATTTTGAGGAAGTTATTTAAATATTTGTTTGCAATTCTGTCACAAGACTCTGTTTTTCCAATTGGTCTTCTCCCCTACTTACCTATCATCAAATGCCAAAATAATAGGTTGCCGCTGCTGGGTATGACAGACAGGGAGTTGCTGACCATGCAAATAATTTGGCCTCCAAAATTCGTAGCAATCTGACCAATTCATTGAAAGCTCTTGGTGTTGACATACTGACAGGTGTTGGTACAATTTTGGTACGTTGATATTTTTAGCTGTTCAGAATTCTGACTTCCGAAGATTTATGAAAATACTTATAATGCTATCACTACCATATCCTACTTATTGTGATGGCTTAGGAATTTTTTTTTCTTTATGATATAACAATTTATAAACATATCCAGGGTCCACAAAAGTTGAAATATGGAAAAGGGGGTTCTGGAGACACTATCATAACAGCAAAAGACATAATAATTGCTACCGGCTCTATTCCCATGGTGCCCAAGGGAATTGAAGTTGATGGTAGTTACTTTTCTCTTCATTATCTTTTAATGCTATCTTAATTCTATGGAAAACTGCTTTAGCCTTTTCCATTATTTCACTCTTCTTATTTGTTTATTTATTTGATCTTTTTTTTTTCCCTTTTTTGTTTGTCTGAGAGAGAGAGAGAGAGAAGAAGCAGAAGTTGGGGCGGGGTGGGGGTGGGGGGTGGACTTTGTTGTGTCATGGAAGATGCCAAATCCTCCATTAACGAACATGCACCGTTTGCATAGAGATGTGAGAAGCTCTTAATTCTCCATTAACTGAAACTAGATAAGCACAACATTATGTATTTTTTGTGTAGAACCACTGGAACTGGTAGGCTGAAGTGCTATAGTGCTCTGAAATTATGATGATTAAATATGAGTGATTACAGATAATTGCTTAAGTTCAGGTTGGATAATACTCCCTCTGTGCCATAGTTATTGTTCCCATTTCCTTTTTCGGATGTCCTAGAATAAGATTCCATTTCCTAAAAGTAAATTTCTTTCTTCCAAACTTATCCATTAAAATATCAATGTGACACTACTACTTTCAGCCACTATTTTTAAGGGCCATACTGGATAAATACACAATACTTACAGTTTTCAACTATCATCTAAAATTTCATGTCGGATCAGAGTAGGACCATAATTTTGGGATGGAGGGAGTACTATATTTTGCGCTGAGAAATAGAATGTAGGATTCCTTATGAAACTGTGGTGTAAGATCCTCATATACATTTTGTGTTCTCTTTCACCTACAAGGAAGCACATGTACTTTTCAGCTCTATTAGTTCATTGAGAATCCATTAGTTTTATCGTAGTGAAACTCTGATTTAGATTCTTGAAGACTATAATGATTGCTTAATCTGATAATATAGCTTGCAACAAAGTGTTCTTCCAAGTTTTATAAGCTTATAAGCGGTTGAATGAAAATGGTTAAGCTCAAAGTAGATATAGTTAGAAAGCTATTGTTTGAACTACTGAGAGAGAATAGTTTGAGTGGCCCTCTTCCGACATGGTAGAATTTCATCTGATTTCTTCCTGGCATTTGTCACACTGCTTACTTGATTTTGCATTGGCATAATAAAATTTATTCTTTTTTCTGTTTTACAGTTTGCTCTGTCAAATCATTACATACATAATTTTGCACTTTTCTGCAGGTAAGTCAGTAATAACCAGTGATCATGCTCTTAAACTGGAATTTGTTCCAGAGTGGATAGCTATTGTAGGAAGTGGTTACATTGGGCTTGAATTCAGTGATGTTTATACAGCACTTGGAAGTGAGGTGTGACGTTTTATTCTTGTTCTTAGTATTTCACATCTATGTTTCAGTAGGGAAAATGGATGTTCTTTTTCTGGAGGGCTTTCATTTCTGAAGATCTTTTAACTATAGAAAAGGAAAATGAATCACTTCTTAAAACAATGGTTCTTCGTGTTTCCTATTGTTTTCCTTGTGGCACAAATTTTCTCAAAGCGAATAGTCCTAAACGCCAATCTGATTTTCCTTTTTATTTTGGGGAAGTTTGAATCTGCATCATTATTGCCTATCATCCTTCAACTATCCAAATATAACAATAATGAAGTCTTACTTAGATTTAACACAATTAACGTCATGGTAAAAGAGCAACTCTCAAGCTTATAGAATTGAACTGTGCAGGTTACATTTATCGAGGCTTTAGATCAACTCATGCCTGGATTTGATCCTGAGATTGGGAAATTAGCTCAGAGAGTTCTCATCAATCCACGTAAAATTGATTATCATACTGGTGTATTTGCTAGCAAGGTGCTTACTCCTCCAATTGCCCATTGCATGCGAACCAATAAACAAGAAAGATACCTAGTATATCATGTAGGTGTTATAAATTGAACTTTCATCTGCAGATCACTCCCGCGAAGGCCGGAAAACCGGTGCAAATAGAGCTCATTGACGCAAAGACAAAGGAACCAAAGGATACTTTGGAGGTAAGTTTCAGAATTCTATCTCGAAGGATGATTTATGCCTGGATATCCTGCATGACATCGTTCCCAACTATACATGATAGTTAAATTATAGTTTCTAGCAGGAAAGTCAATTTGGTGAACATGATAGTCGACTTATTATTCATATACAAAATGCTTAGTTATTGGTAAAAATTATCAGGTGAAAAAAGATTGCAATGATGCACAATAATACTATCTGGATTTTGGAAATCCTCTCTTCATTTTTGTTGTTCTTGCATGGGGGATAGTTTGACTATTTACTGTTACTGCCGTGCGAAACTTGTTTGTCTCCATTAAGTTGTTCCACCTCTTTAAGTTACTATTTTAAATATAATTTGGCAGCCTTATCTGTATGGTTAGCTGTATGCAGGTAGATGCAGCTCTTATTGCAACTGGAAGGGCTCCATTCACTCAAGGACTTGGTTTGGAAAATGTAAGGCAATGTTTGGATTCGTTTTCATTTTTCTTTTTCATTCTTTATTCATTCTCCCAAAATAAAACCAAAATATATATCACATTCCCCAATACATATCCCTCCAAAACAATCTTCTCTTCCTCCAAAATACTTCAAAATATCCAAATCATTACACTCCAAAACATATCCCAAAATAAATCCAAACTTAAATCATTTTCCCCTATACATTTCCCCAAAACACCCAAATAAATCCAAACATTTCCCAGCTAAATTGGCCCAATAATAATGTAAAGCTGATGGTGCACATTAGTTTTAAAATTTGACAGTGAATTTTTTTGGAAGTCTGAAACAATTACTTATGTACAGATTAATGTACAAACACAACGTGGATTTGTCCCTGTTGATGAGCGCATGAGAGTGATTGATGCAAATGGAAATTTGGTAGGTTCTCAGTTTCCTATGTTTTTTTTTTGTTTTTTTTTTTAATTTAATGATGTTCTTTGTGCCTCTTAACCCTTCTTTATGATTATTAGGTTCCTCATTTGTATTGCATTGGTGATGCTAATGGGAAACTGATGCTTGCCCATGCAGCAAGTGCTCAGGGAATCTCTGGTACTAAACCTAAGACAATCTCTTGACAATTTAATATCCGTCCTATGCAATGTAGTTAATTAGCTTGCATTGCGTTTTCAGTTATTGAGCAAGTTTCTGGGCAGGACCATGTGCTCAATCATTTAAGCATTCCAGCTGCATGTTTTACCCATCCTGAAATCAGTATGGTTGGATTAACAGAGGTGGGTTTTTTTCCATCTGGAATTTCACTATTATGCTATGCCTTGTCACTTTTTACTAGCTCTCAGTTTACTGAAAAAGGAATTGCATGCATGATTTTTTCTGCTTTCCCCCTAATGTAGATTAAATGGGGTGCAGTTGCAAACTGCCAGCTATTCAGAAAGTACTTTCATGTGTTGTGATTATGTGACCATGCATCTTGCTCTTCTGAAAGATAATGAGCAAGATACTGTGATCTAACTATGAGGAAAAGCATTGAAACTGAACATTATCCAGCTGAATTTCTGCCTGAGTTTGGGCCTCATACTTACAAGATTTGCAAATTTAATCTCCGTCTTCCTAAATAACACTCAGAATTTGGAATTAAGCAACAGTATGATAAATCAAACCTAAAAGGCTAGGATTTTTAGTGAAGATTGATGATAATCTTATTGGGTTCTGCCGTTTGACTTGTAAAATTACAGTAGTTCATCTTGGATATATCTCAGTTGAATATCACAATACGATATTTATAGAATCAAACAGTTTGGAGTCTTTAGTGAAGACTGGCAATACTCCTCTTATTTGGCTCAGCCTTTTGACTTGTAAATATATAGTAGTTCATCATGGATTGTTCTCAGTTGAATATCATAATAATACTTCCATCAGTTTATAAAGTTCCAACTTTTGAACTTATCCACCAAGGCAAGAAGCTTAACCTCGTGAAACCAGCCCTCTTTTGCATCTTCTTAAAGTATGTACTCTGTTGTTCTGCATCTAAAGTTTCTCGGGCAGAATTTTTTCAGAAGACTTGTGGAAATAATTAATAGGTAATGAGAAGCCACACACTGCTTTAAGCTTTAGATACTGTTCAATTACGTTCAGAGAATCGATGAATATTGATGACTCATTATGTTAATTAGAAAGACTCCGTGTAGGTGCTGAACTTGAAGGCTTATTTACATAGATAGCATGAATGAGCATCAAAAGCAAATATTATAAAAAATTATACCATCCTTCTGGTTTGTTTCATATGAATTTTTTTTTATGTCCAATATTAGTGAAAGATCCTCAATGGAAAAAAAAAAAAAATACATAACAAGCTGGAGAAAGGAAATAGAATTTATTGCTTATATTTGACTTTCTGGTTATTGTTTCTGTAGAACTGTTGCTAAATGGCTTGATTTTTTGTAGCCTCAAGCAAGAGAAAAGGGTGAAAAGGAGGGATTTGAAGTAAGTGTCGCCAAGACAAGTTTCAAAGCTAACACAAAAGCCCTGGCAGAAAATGAAGGGGAAGGTCTGGCTAAGGTGATGCACAATTCACAAAAAGTTGGTGTGGCATTAGTTTGCATGATTTATCTCTATCCTCAATTGCTTTGATCGAGTCTTCGGAAGCAAATTATTGGGGAGGGTGGGGAGACCTAAAGAACTACACAAATATTCTTATAAGAAGATACCTATAATGCACGGACATGTCAAAAAATCATCCTTGTCGTATCAGACATGTGTAGGACACCGTGTCGGACACAGTAGGCCTGCGACACATGTCTGACACTGCCACTTGGCCTGTCCATAAACTAAACGAGAATAAAAATATTTCAACACTTCCGATGGCATGTTTGACATATTTCGACACACGAGGGTTTGTTTCTATATATTTGAGAAAGCACGAGTGAAAAAAAATCAACCAAAAAAACAAATTTTCCAAAATACATGAAAAAATAGTTCTACCTCATCTAAACTCATTTTTTCTCACTAAACATTTCTTTATGAAAGTCGTAACTCTTTTTTTAAAATTTTCTTTTCGCAGAATATATAATCTGCAAATCACATGGATAGAATTCTGACACCAATCACCGACATGAACTCTTTTTTTTTTGTACTCATACCATGTCTCTATAAGTCTGTTACCAATTAGATACATGTGTCCGTGTCCATGCATCATAGGAAGATACAGTTTTTAAAAAATATCCAGATAAAGTCATAGTTTTGCGCCGCCGCCCCATGGAGAAAAAAAAGAAGATAATTGTGCAGACTCTATATGAACTTCCCCAGGAAAGGTCCCTGCCTCTGTTGGCCCCTGGCCACAAGTCCTGAATCTTTTACTGTACTCTTCCAGCTTTCTTCTTTGATAGGAGACGAACATTTTTGTATGCTGAATTTGTTGCTTGTGCAGTTGATATACAGACCTGACAATGGCGAGATCCTTGGGGTTCATATTTTTGGGTTGCATGCCGCAGATCTCATTCATGAAGCATCTAACGCCATAGCCATGGGCACACGTATACAGGTACATTTTGTCTTCTAATTAAACACATCAACAAGTATACCATTTATCCAACGCCTTTACATGTGATGACAAGTGTAACTTTTTAACCTGGCCAAGCAAGAACATGTGGTGACATATGATCCTAATTTGCTGAAACAATATGGTTACACATAATTAGGATCTGACCTGTGTGACAATGTTCCTCTCGCAACTACAGTGAAATGAATTAAATCATAAACGAAGGGCTTTTCTTTCAGTTGTAATGATAGAAGGCTCCATCATATTTGCTATTCCCAAGTCTGCATTTTCATTTAAATGCTAATTGTTTGTTCAATGCCTGCGCTCTACAGGAAATAAAGTTTGCAGTGCATGCCCATCCAACACTGTCTGAAGTGCTAGATGAACTCTTTAAATCAGCAAAGGTAACCAATTGGTTTTTATTGGTTTTCTGAGAGAACTATTGATATTCTGAGAGAATCATGATTGTGCTGTTAAAATTACAGTTGATGGTTACCTGATGACAACGTAGTCCTATTGCATCTTCACCTATACAACAGGCACAGTGAAAAAACCCAGAAAAAAAAGAAAAAGAAAAAAAAAGGTTGTTTCTTATTGCCGACTTAAGTTTGTTGAGGCTGTGATGAGTTTTCTCGCACTGGTACATGGCTCGTCACAGGCCCAAATGTAGCAACAAATAAGAATTTACTAGGCTGATTCAGTCTCTTGTTTGGCAGTCTGAGATGAGACTGCCAAGTGCTAGCCAGAATCCCTCATATACTTGCACATATAAATTGCAGGTAAAGGGGAAACATTCCTTAGGTCCTGAACCAAAGTCCCCTCTCATTTTTCAATGGTACACTAGATGATGACCTATTCACTCAGATTGTATGCTTCAATAGATAGCTTCTCTCTACCATCTTCTTAAGGTCGACATGATAATATCAAAAGAAAGTAATGGACTTCCACACTCTTTCTTGCTGCAGGTTAAAGTCAGCACTTCTAGTCCCGTTGCTGAGCCAGTTCCGGTCTAGGCTTCCAGGAGGGTTGTAATTTACTTAAATACATGATTTTACTCAGTTCCCATAGAAGCTTCCCACTAGTTGAGAGGAAAACCCCGGCGGACTGTAATACATGATACTCTACCATGGTTTGTCCAATTAATGATATTTATCTCCTTAAGTTGCATCTGGCTGACCAAGGTGCCAATGCCATGCTTAAATTTCTAGACAATGTAATCATTTTTTGTCCAAATTTGTTAGTTATAGCCATGAGTTTGTTGTAGAAATTTGTTGAGTTTGCAATAAAAATGAAATTTACCCGTCAAATTCCTAGTGTCAATATTTGGGTTTAAAATACATTATCACAAAATGCATTAGGGTTCATTTCATATACTGAACTGGACAGAGGGAGTACTGATTCACAGGTTCAAGTTCAAAAAATGGAATAAATGTGGGAATTTTTCTAGGTATATCCAGACTTGCATCTGAAGGGGAGAGAAATTCGTGAGATCCAAGTGTATGCCTTGGGAATCTGTCTGTCCCATTTGTCCAGAGAATTTGAATCTGGGTTCCATTTTTTGGACTTATTTGTTTAATTACTATCCCAAAAAATCAATGAATATGGACAATAAAGCAAAGTTATTTTGTATTTAGCTTGAGTTTGGCCAAATTTTAAAAAAAATGATTTTACGAGAATAGATTAATATAATTTATTACAATAACTAATTTTTATTAAAATTAATTTTTGGGGCCAAAACAATGCTAATTTTTACATTTGGACTCTAGAAGTAAGTTTAATTTAAGATGTCAAAGGCTTTATGATAGATCAATTGTGATTCTAAATTAAGGATGTCAAATGCATTTGATTAAGGTCTCAATGTGATTTTGAGAGCTCTAAGAACGAGGCAAATGAGATATTATTGAGTATTTTTGTAAGTTAAAGTGAAAAATTCAGAGGCACTTTAGTACTACTTAAATCATGTGACATATTAACAGCGAAAAATTCAATTAAAAGTATGCGTGCAAATGTTAATAATTGTTTGGAACTAAAAATATAATTCACTTGAATATTAGTTTATACGTAATAATATTTGAGTCATTGATATTTTTTATAAAATAGAATAACAACTAACATTTTCATTAAAAAAAAGGTAACTAGTTCGCAAAGTGCATCAGTATTTTTCAATTAGTTGTATATTATACATGTATTATACGTATATATTTGAAATGACTGTAACTTTATAACAAAGATAAAAGATGAAACTACATTTATTTTTGGTCTCTGAGTGTATTACTAATAAATTAACTTATGGTATTAAATCTCGATGCTTTAAATTGATCAGAACTTTTTTAAATGCATTAATGAATTTTGCAACAATGTTCGGAACAAAAACGCAATAAAATATAAGAAAAACATGACAGTATTAGGGATAAAATTTGTACTCAAATACTTTCTCAATAAATACATTAAATAAGAAATAAATTATACGTAGGTTATAGATATTAGCTTGATATAAAAAGTGAAAATGACATTTCTCTTCTTTCTTTCTTTTTTTTTCTCCGACCATAAAAAATGTGAACATGACATTTTTTACACAAGGTGAATATTTATACTTAACAATATTATACTCATGGGTTAATGGTCTTATGTGATGTAAATTAAGATCACTAAATTCTAATATTTATTCAATTCCACAACCCCACCCCCACAAAAAAAAAATAAAAAAAATTATCAGATTAATGAAATAATCAGTTTAAAACGCTCAACACAACTTTTGAATTAAAGTTTTTAAAATATAATAGTTTCGGCAAATAATGCACAACATATCATAACACATATTATGCATTTATGTATTCATAACGTGGAAAAAGCAAATCAACGAGTTACATGAAATATTGATAACAACAAAATAGTAAAAAATTTTGATTACCAATTATTAAAAATAGTCCTCTCAAACTAAATGTCTTGTCTTGTACTAGAAATATTTTTAGTATATTACATTTTGGTGGCAAAATGTATGTTTCGTATCGATCCATGTAATTATTTCTCGTATACAATAATGTCTAATCTAGATTATCTGTTAATGAAGTACACAATGCCATTAAACAACTTGAAAAAATGTTAAAAGGTTTGAAAGTTTGTAATATGAAACTATCAAAAATCAGTATGTATATAGCCAATGGGGGCTATACGTTATCAAAAACTATCAAAAGTTTTCACCAAGTATTATACGTTATTGTGTTTTGAAAAATAATTTAACTAGTTGACATTCATGGGGGCTCGAACGATATAATTTGCGTCAAACAAGTTAATCAATAAGATTGTATTTAGATTGGAAGATTCACAAATTAAAGTTATGTTTTGTTTTGTTTTGTTTTGGAGTGTTATGGGAAAATGTAGTTAAAAAAAAATGTATTGGAAAATGAGAGTATAATGTATTGGAGAATGAGAGTATATATTGAGAGTGTGTTTAACTAAATTTATTTAAAAAGATCTTATATAATTCAACACGTCATAAATTATTTTTGAAATTTATAAGATGCTGCAGTCTTATTTTAAAAATAAGTTATAAAAGTATTTAAATAAAATAAGATTATAAAGTTTATAGGATGTTAGTAATGAGAATCTTTTAAAGTAATGAGAATCTTGTAATTAACGTGATCAAAACTAAATAAGTTTGTTAGTATATTGAAAAAAAGTTAGAAACTTTTTACTTTATAAAATCCTAACATCATATTTTAGGGCCTTATAAGCTCATTTTATAGTTTTTTTACAAAACACGATAAAATCTCAAATATCTTATAAATTATTTTAAAGAGTTTATAAGTTCACCTTATTATCCTCTTAATTTATTTTGGTATTTGTTGATTCAATGTATTTTCGAAAGAAGTTGTGGTTGGTTTTATTTTTAGGAGAGATACTATAAATATCATGTTTAGTAACTAATTAGTGGTGAATCATCAATTTATATGTTATTTTTATGTTACTATGAAAATTAAATAATATAATAATTGGAAAACGTGAATATATTTATTGATACGATGATTAAATATATATATATAAATAAAAAAAATTATATAATAATTGAAATATAAGCGAATGTTGTAAAGTATTTTTTGAAAATACGAAATTGGTGACCTGATGACAGGAAAGTCGGCGATCGAAGCCCCAGTGAACGACGGCCACTCGGCACCCTCGGATCGATAAGGCCAACTTTTGTCCTTACTCGCCGGATAGTTTTTGCAGTCAAAGTCCCTTTTAGTTAGGTTTTGTTTTTTGTGTTTTGAGAGAATGCAGCTTGAAAGAATGTATTAGAGGATATGTGCATTAAAAAATATATATTAAAATATATAATATATGTTTGATTTTATTTTAAAAAAATAAATTAATATTAAAAATTATGAAAACTGTAAAACCAAAACGAAGCCAATAAGCCATTGTGAATCTCTAGCCAAACAAGGCTTCCATAACAGGCGGGCGCACACCAAGACAAGAAAAAGGTGTCCAAATATAGCGAATCAAATATAGTTGATTCTTACCGTCATCACGAAAAGAACAACTCATTTCTTTCTCTCTCTAGGGTTGGGTATTTATTTATTCGTACCCGCGCACAGAACATTTTCTCTCTCCAAGGAAACGAGTCAAAAAGAGCATCAGCGGATTCGGGGAGCTCGCTTTCGTTGAGGAGCCAATCGAGAGATTACGAACCGTTGTGCGTTCGTAGATCGATCGATCCATTTGGTGATTTGTTCGGATCAGAGTTGGATTAACCGTTCAATCAATCGATCGATCATTCGTGAATATATAAATAGTTGGTAGAAAAAAAATAAGAAATGTTCTTGGTAGATTGGTTTTATGGAGTGCTCGCATCGCTGGGGCTGTGGCAAAAGGAGGCGAAAATTCTGTTCCTAGGGCTCGATAACGCCGGCAAAACCACCCTCCTTCATATGCTCAAAGACGAGGTCAATTCCTTTTTTTTTTTTTTTTTTAAATAATAATTTCATTTGGTTATTTCTTATTTACGTGTGTGTGATATTTGTTTATAGGTATTCATGTGTTGGGAATTGGAATGAATCTTGTTAATTATGTTGGTCTTGTTTGAGCTTGCCAACTGATTAATTATGTAAAGTAATCAGAATAAGGATCAAAAGTGTTTGTAATGATAACTTTATGAAAAGAACATTTCCAGTGTGTATTTAGCTCTGTAATATTAGACGTGAAACTTTGGTATATAATCTCCTTCCACTTTTGTTTTCTGCTTAATAAATTTTTGGATTTTGATGAAAATTGGCTTTTTCAATGTTTATGAATTCATGATATCAACTAAGTAAACCTAAACCAGATGTGAGGTTTCATTATGGTTCTGTGTTAGTCTTGTTTTTGGGATTTGCATCAATTAAATACGCAAGCCAGTTCTTAATTTATTCTCCTATTTGTGTGTTAGACAGATATGTCTAATTTTAAGTTTTACTAGCTGTGACTGATAGGTATGAATAGTTATATGATGTTCTTTTTTGTGCGTTAGGCAGATATGCTATTGCTTTCATGTAATTGTCATGTCAACTCTATCATTAATTTTTTAATTAAATTTCTGCCAGAAATTTGATTAAGTTGAGAAATATGGAGTTTTTATGTTCTGTGTGCCAAAGTTTAGAAATGGATCTGAGATTGTTTAAGGTGTTGGAACTGAGCAGAGATTGGTACAACACCAGCCAACTCAATATCCGACTTCAGAGGAGCTGAGTATTGGGAAAATCAAGTTCAAGGCTTTTGATTTGGGAGGCCATCAGATTGCCCGTAGAGTCTGGAAGGATTATTATGCCAAGGTACTATTTTTCGTAAAACCATGTTTTATATCGATATTTAACAATTACTCTTTTATTTTTGGTGCTCGAATTTGATTTTTCATGCTTTGCATTGGTTATGAATTCTTATATTACCACATTATGTTGTCCCCTTCCCTCGTCCCCCATTCTTAATGATTTTCTAGATCTTGTTGTTCTCATTATATATTCCTGTTTTAATGCCTTCTGCAGCATAATAAATGTTAATGCAGTCAATTTTAATGTTGCCAAGTTGGTTGTCAAATTTCTTGCTAAGGATTCTGCTATTGGATAAAATGCTCTGGCAGGGGGCAAAGTACTCTTTTTGTGATGTTTTGATGTTGAAGCTTTATACTTTGGCAATGTGCTTATTACTAAATAATGTCTTTAATTTTGGTTTACCTATTTTTGAATTGCAATTTACATGTTCAATTTTCATGCCATTCATTTTGCTGTTGCATAAGATCTTAGGTCAAAATCATTCTCCTCTGTGACGTATAAGCGCTTGTATGGGATTTATCCTTTTTATTGAATAAGTTAGAAAAACCACGTTTTAATGTGAGTGTTTTCCAGGGGCAAAGTTATAGTCTTTGTTAACCGCTTTTAAAGAGTCAATGTCTGCATACTATGTAGCAATAAAATGTCAACTTGTCTGAATGAAAAGAGTTCCTTCACAAGTCTCTCTTATGAAATTATTGTTAAAACGGAGTCTTTTCTATTACAAAAAAGAAAATTACCGTGCATAATCTCTGAACAGTTTGGTCCCTGGTTATACTATAAAAGTGAATCCTATGGTTTAATCATTTTTCTTCATATATGGTGTTGATTTGCCAAAAAAATTAGTATATCAGTAGAGCCATCATAATCCCAAATAAACTCTTTCTGTGTTTATTTGATTCGTGGGAGGCCTGGCCTAAATGCACAATGGGAGTTCGCTAATAGCACCTTTATTCTTCTAGAGGCGTTTCATAGTACCTCTCAAGACATAATCTGTAGTAATGAGAAAAAACCTGTTTAAAGGCATAAAGAATGGTGAGGCAAGGTCTTAGTGCTTTTACCTTTGAAGCTCAGAAAAAGCACAAAACTGAAGAAACCTACTGTTTTATATCTATGGGAGATTTTGAGTGTATTTTAATGCTAACCATTGGTTTTTGGTTGCTATTGACAAAATTCCTGGAAACTTTGTTTCGGAATGACTTTGATGCTGATTTCCTGAAATGATGGCAAAGTTGGCAACTCTGAAACTTGCTGCAATTTATGAGTTCAACTTTGTTGCAGATTTTTCTTTATAAGAAGAAATTGAAACAGAGGCAATGTTTGGTTTTGTTCTCAAACTTCATTTTCATTCTCAATTTATTCTCCCCAAACACATCTGAACATATATCACGTTCTCCAATACATTTTTCCTCCTAATACTTCACATTTTCCAATACATTTTCTTAAAAACACAACCTGGAGAATAATCTCCCAGAACACCCAAAACAAATCCAAACATTCCCATAGTTTTTGTACTTGTTCGGAGCAGTATTATTGTTAAACAGAGACTCAAGGATTTCGGAGTATAAATGACTTGGAAATACCAAAGATACACTAGCACCAACTTGGGACAATAACGATTATGTGAGTTAGCTACTAACCTTGGGTAGTCCTTTTCCCTGTGTGGCATTAAATTTGAACTCTTATGTACTGGTGGTTGCAAGCACTGATTTCCAATTTAGACCTTAAGTAGTATTTTTATATTTGTGGCTTTTTTTTGTAGGTCCAGACCAGTAGTATTTGCATTTAATGAAACTTTGTATTTAGAAAATGTCACTGTATGAGTTTCACTACATATTTCTTATTTTTCCTAATGGCTATACCCATTTTATTGGGTTTGAAGGTGGATGCAGTTATTTACTTAGTGGATGCTTATGACAAGGAGAGGTTTGCAGAGTCAAAGAAGGAGCTCGATGCTCTCCTCTCTGATGAGTCCTTGGCCAATGTTCCATTCTTGATTTTGGGCAACAAGATCGATATCCCTTATGCAGCATCTGAAGATGAGTTGCGTTACCACTTGGGTTTGATGGGTATCACTACTGGCAAGGGAAAAGTAAACCTGGCAGATTCAAACGTCCGGCCAATTGAGGTATTTATGTGCAGCATTGTTCGCAAAATGGGTTATGGAGATGGCTTCAAGTGGGTTTCTCAATACATTAAGTAGAGGTGCGATACAAAGATAATACATTTTGACGTTTCTGGATTTAGATATTATGTTTTGCTGGGCTTAGTTGCAACTGTTGTCTGTTTGAAAGCGTTGGATAAATTTATCTTGTTCCAATCCTCAGTGGAGTGACATACAGCCATATCTTCATGCTGTTTCATGGAGTTCTGATTTATTGCTGATTCAGAGTCAGTCACATGATATTGGAATATAGAATACCAGGCTGTCCAAAATATAGGAATTATGTTTGTTTTGGTTTTCAAGTCTCATTGTCATTCTCCCACAATAAAATTAAAACTATCTAATCTTCTCCCAAAATATTTCAAAACATCTTTATCATTACACTTCAAAATATATTTCCAAAATAATATCAAATACTACACGTTTCCTATTAAATTTTCTCAATACATATTTATAGCCATTTTGTGGATGTTAATGTTTATTGAACTCTTATGCCAGCATCTACTCAGATAGTAATATCTCTACAATTTCAGACGTCGTTCATGAGTTATTCGTCATTTCTACTAGGAGAGAGCATTATTTAACATAAATATAAGTATCATGTCTAAACAAAACCATCATCCAACTAACCTCAAAAGCCTTTTATCTGTCCACTATGTATGGGTGGATGTTAGTCTTCTAATCTGTTCTGGATTGAGAATTACTGGCTATTTTCTTTCTGAAGGCTTTCTAGGCTGTTGCCACTTGCTTTTTCTGAACCTCAGTGGACTACGTTGCATTTTTTCTTAGAACTAAATTGCGTTTTAAGGCTGTTGCCATCCTCACCACCCAAAAAACACAAATCCGCCACCCCACCACCCGAAAACCCAGAACCCGCCACACCCACCACCCACAAACCCGAAATCTCGCTACCCCAGCCACTCAAAATCCCATAACCTGCCATCCCCACTATCCACAAACCCCAAATCCCGATTTTGTGTGTGTGTCTGGGTGTGTATAAATATGTGCGTATAGGTGTATCTCTCTCTCTATATATATATAGAGAGAGAGATACACCTATACGCGTGTGCTTTTCCTCTCAAAACTTAACAACCTAATGTTTTTGTGACGGTTGAAACTATTTTTACAACAATTTTTTCTTTTTATGGGGCTATAAGTGAGTGCGGAACCAAGTGAAGATTGAATGTTGATTCTTGAATTTACTACGTGGAATCTGTAGTTTGTATCCAATGAAGCCTGTATTCATTTGGATTTCACCTTTTTTTTTACTTATTTAAAATATCGAAAACATATTAGTTGTACTCTTTCCAAATAAAAAACTTCAATCATTTTTATTTTTTGAAAAAGGAGAAAAAAATGAAAGAACCTTACATTAAAATATAATTATCATAACTATATTCTTCTTTTTAAAATATCAAAATCAAACACATTTCTAAAAATTCTCATCTTTTTTTCTTCATATGGGAAAATAAATGGACTTTTATTTTCAACCTCATTTTACATTACTAAACCAGGTACAATTTTTTTTTGAGACGAAAACTTGGAAATATTATTTTTACATCTAAAAAAATATTGAAAATGAAATCAAATAGACTCTATGTTCCCCTCCGTTTCTGCAAATAGCAGTTCATAAGTATATGGATATCTTGCTTCTTTCAAGCAGAAGATTTGAATTTTGGGCTATAGCAGGTTTAGTTATCATTGACACACAGAAATTAAAAAAAAAAAAGGAAAAAACAGAAACTGGGAACTTGTACAAAATAAAATCTCAAATATGTGTATTGGGACAACTCCCTTATATATCCATATTACATCGAATCCTTGCAACAGGGCACTGGGGATGTAGCTCAGATGGTAGAGCGCTCGCTTAGCATGCGAGAGGTACGGGGATCGATACCCCGCATCTCCATTGTGAGTTTCAGTTTTACACTTCTCCTCCTACTTCCACGGCAATGGGATTCAAGAGGGTGTTCTTTGCATCTTTTACTTTATTATCATTTTAAACCTTTAATTTTGATTATATAAAGTTGTTATTCTTAATATTTTATAAGTTAAACTGGAATTTTCAGTTTAGTTGACCGAAATATTACTGAATTTCTTTTCTATTACTATATATGTAGAGCACTTTGAAAATATAGAGCATTTTGAGAGGTAGAATTTTCTAAGTATTTGAGAGCATTTTCCAAAAGGTATAGTGCATGAGCTTTGAAAAAAAATATTGTTAGATTATATATATATATATATTAGTTTCTATTTATTCAATCTCTCTCTCTCAATTATATATTTACATCCAACAAGTAGGAGGTTTGCGAGGTTGCCCACACTAGCTAAGGGTTTGTGTAGACGGTGGGTGGAGAATTTACTGGTGTCGATGTCCTTGGGCATCGAAAGGGGTAGAGAGGTGGTTGTTATTAAAGAAGGAGCCAGAAAATGGATATATGAGGGTAAGATTTATTTATTTTAAAAAATATAGATAAAGAAGTATTTTTAAATTTTAAAGAAGAATAAATTTATAAAATTTAATAAATCTTAATAAATTTTATAATAATTTAAAAATTTTATAAAGTTGAAAGGTCAGTCAGCACTGACAAACCAACTCTATCTCTAGTGGTGATGGTAATAATTGATGAGCTGTGTTGGTGGTGGCGGGAGGATTTGTTTTCTTGATTTGATTAGTTATTGTGTGTTTTTTTGCCGAATGTTAGATAAGTTTGGTTTAGGGGTACGTACAAGAGGGGGCATTATAATTCACAGCTCACTACAATCCAAATTAATTATAGGACAAATAGATTATTTAATTTACATTTTAAGGAGGTAATTAATTAAAAAAAATAAGATTATACTAGTTACCTAATTTGTTGGCTACTTTTATATAAAAAATAAATGCAGTCCAAATGAGTCCAAGTTTGAATTTTCTAAATGTGAGCGATACATTGAACATGTGAAAATAAGGATTTTGAGAGATTATGACTCTACGGGTTCTCAATTGAGCAACCTAATTTGTATGCTTATTGATATACATTTGTAATTAATTAATTTATATATATATATAATTGAATTAGAAGATTCAAATTGTTTCTGTTCATTTTAACCACAAGCCCATGTGATCAGTGATCATGCAATATTAAAAGTTACAATTCTTGTACTGCAGAGATTCTCCCAAGTTACAGGTGAAAAATGAAAAATCTGTTCTTAATTATGTAGTTTGGTACAATTACACACACAAATCAGAAATCAAGCTGATCAGCAAGAATCTTGTCACAAACACACATTCCCATCTTTTCTTTTTTTTTCTTTTACAGAACACTCTCAGTAAGTAAGATGGACAGTGATCCTTAGCAATGTCTCAACACCATCAGCAACATGCTGACCAGCCGGAATGAGGGACCGAACCTCTGCAAATCCGCACGCATTCTTAAACTTTCCAGTCCCTCCAGTGACCGACAGGCGGGACAAGGTGCTGCCAATCTTGTAAACTCCAAAAAAATTGAGACTATCACCATATTCCCCCCCTTCCATCATGGCTGTGAATGCCATCATCTGTGTAGATCCGTCTGCCGAGCTCGCCACATAAACCCCCTGTGCCTTGCCTAATTGCTGAGACCCCAACTCGGGAGCTGAGGTCAAGTAATCATCAATGACTGTAATTGTGCCAAAGCCAAGTCCCAAGCCATCAGGTCCCAATTGGGTGGTGCTAATTGTTTTGGCATTGTTGTTGTTGGCACCGTTGGGGACACCGGCAAAAGCTGTGCCTGCTAAGCCAGTACCTAGTGGGATGCCATTGGCATTTATGGTTGGAATTGCACCATTGGCATTTATGGTTGGAATTGCACCATTGGCATTGGGAATGGCTACACCATCTTTCGGGGGTAGGAAGCCGAGTGGCCGAGCGAAGGGCACTTGGCCACTGTAAATGTTGCCCAATAAGCCGGTGATCGGTCTGGCTGTCGGGTTGCTCCCGCCTAGGATGTCGTGCATGTACAGCTCGAACGCCGGTACTTCTCCTGCTGCTGCTGCTGCAGGAGGATCAACTGCAGCAACCATTTTCGACCAAGTAATGGCTGCAAATAGCAATGCAAAGAAAATGGTTGCTGATGGTTGCTTGAACATTTTTGGAGGCTTTGTATGCTATTGTGACTATGATGTTTGTTTTCTGGATGTTGTGGTAATGGGGTTCAGAAATGAGTTATATAGAGAGAGAGTTGATCATATACTAATTACATGGAGTTGTTGATGATGTCTTGTTGAAGTTGTTTAGGATAAGTGATTATTAATTTCTGCTACACTATTATTGCTATTTGAGGTTTGATTATTGATGATTGTGATCAACACTTTGATTAATAATAATGCTCTTTTGCTCTCAAGTGTGGAGGGTACAACAAAACCATATATCAATGTACAAATAAACTACTATGAAAACCAAAACCATGAATTGAGAGCCTGGCAGCCTTCAACCACTATTCAAAACAAGTATATGCAGAAGGAAAGACTCCAAGATTTAGTTGAATTATAAGATCATAATTCTATACCAATTAATCATCAGTCTGTACTTTGTTTGAGATAAAAATTGCAGTTTCTGTACTAGTTGACCACTTCTTTTGCCACCATGAATACTTTCATAAATAAAACTCATTGTTGCAATAAAAATTTGGAAAGCACTAAAATTCTTTCTTATATTAATTAATGACATCATTCAGTATATATATATATATATATCAAGATATCAAAAAAGAAAATTTAAGTAAGAATAATTCTATATGAAGACACGCATCTTTTATAAAGAGATCGCTACGAGAATAGAACTAAAATTAGTTCCATTATTCATTATATGTCCATCATCCAAGTATAAAGAAAAATATAAAGTTACATGAGCAAATACAAAACTCAAATGGATTTTTATACAGAATATTGAAGCATCAGTCCAGTCTAGGGATCACATCTTCAGTTAATAAGCAAATTAAGTAACTTTATTCAGACAGAAGAACTGCCTAACAACATTCGTTATCAACCTTTGACAGGTTCGCCCTCGTATCAAACATATATGGTGCAAGTGTAGTTACTGCACAATTTCCATATAACTTCTGATTGGTAGATTACCATCCTTTTCTGATCTTAAATTCATATTTTTAGCCTAACTTGTTAAAATATATTCATGAAAAAAAAACATAAAAAATGTGGGATATATACACAATCGGTGAAAAGAGAATTTTTATCAATAAAAAGTAAGGGCTTTCGCTATATAAAATAGTTTCTACTATGGTATTTCATAGTAGCAAGTAATAAGCTATGTGATGTCAAACCCCACCCAACATTATGGAAGGAAACAGTAATTAGGGCCTAACTGATACATTATCAAACTAAAAGGGCAAATTGTAAATTATGCGTTTTGATATTTTGCATTCGATATTATAGAGGGTTCATAGTATTTAATATACGAGCAATGCTATTCACCTTTTTTTTTTTTTTCACATTCCCTAATTTTAATGAACAATTATATTAATTAATTTACTTAAAAAGCAGTGTTTCAAAATTGAATCAATAATTAAATCGATTTTATTGTTGGTGGACGAATCGACTCAACCGTCAGTCCGATGAAAATTGATTATATATATATATATATATATATTATATTATATAAAATAATTTTGTAATAAATTAATTGTTATAACATTTCTCTAAAAATACCTACCCTACCAACATAGGTACTCTATTGAATGGGAAAATTGGTATTTTTTCTAAAAAATTTGATGACTGTTTTCATACAAGAAGGGTTAATTACACTTCATATCATGACCTAGATCACATTCACCCTCCTATAGCTTACCCAAGCTCAAAATGTAACAAAAACACCCCTCAAATTACCAATCAACCCTTAAAAAAGTTATCGGCATTACTTTTTCGCTGAAAGTTACAATACTATCCTTTGATAATTAGTAGCAGTTCACATCCTAAAGTCTGAGTTGGTGCATAAACCCCCTTAAATGTTAAAAATGTACCAAAAACCCTACTAATTTTATCAACTATTAGGGTATCTATCTTTATATGTTGATATAGCATTAATCAATATCTGTTAATCAGCACGACGCAACCATAATCACTAGAGTAAATAATACATGGAAATAATAAAGTATATTTAGTGTAAGTGTAATATATAGTACTCCTTGTCACATTTTAATAAGTCTAGTTTGATTCAATATGAAGTAAATTCAAAAATTAAAAGTCGTTATCATTACACTATTAACTTTAAAAATAATAGTTGAAATATATTATTATTTTAATTAATAAAGGAAAATAAAAGTCCATTTTAAAAAGCGTCATTTGAAACATTGACAAAAATAATATAAACAGTAAATTTTGTTGAGGAGTATATAGCATATATATATATATAGTATTTCACATAGTATAATATAAATACATTTAGGTTATGCGCATACAATTATATATACACAACATTACATACGTATATAATTTAATAGCAATTCTATCTATATGTATTAAACTAATAATTAACTAAGATATATATATATATATATATATATATATATATATAAAAGTGCAATAAAGATAAACATATTATCTGTAAAAAAAAACTAAATGTATAGTTTTATAAATAACTTAAAACTGGGACATATTATCTGTAATAATATATAATTGGTTGTAAAATATAGTTCTAATATAATATAATTTACAAATTTTAACCAAACTATATGCTGCATAAACATTATGTAACATACATTGTTTGGGTTTTTTGCGTGCTCAATTTACTCCTGTAAAATTAGTTTTACAATTATTTGGACTTTGACATGGTAAATATGAGGATTGTGAATTTTGAAGCTTCTAGATATTTCTAAACTATAATACAAAATTTAAGAATTTAACTTTTAAGTAAAATTGTACATGAAATCAAACAAATTAGACTACTTTTTGGGGAGGAGAGTGTTTTCAATTATTACAAATCATCTATTTTAATTTTTGTGTTATATTTTATATTTTATATCATATATTCATGTGCATATAGTTAATGCTAAGTGTATATTTTATAAATAAACAATTATGACGTGCAATTTGAAATAAAATATTTAATTAAAACAAAAGATTCGAACTTGTTTACAACATAGGAGGGCTTGTTTAATTGCTTGAAGGATATCTTCTTCCAAATAACTTTTGTTGAATATCACATCGACTTCTTTCAATCAAAAAGATTCTCTAGCACGTCAAAACTATGAGTGTTTTTGTTACGTTTTAAACTTCAAGAGATAAACTGATTTGTGTCATATTTTAGGAATACAAAAAATTAATTAGCCCTGCTAAAAAATATCTGTACAAACCAAATTATTTTTAAATAGTATAATTTTTACAAGTATGTCCATAAACATGTAAACAATATGTTATATTTTGCTTTCTTGACTTGATTATCATTTTGAAGTGTATCGTATTGTTTTACTTTATATTTTCATTGTTTCAGGTGAATCTTTTGTAGTGCTCATTATGATTTTCACACCATAAGGCCTAAAACATATTAACAGCAAAATAAAAAAGAGTGGGCTAAATATATTTTATGAAAATAATAGTGACACCTAATGATTAAACAAGTACTACAAATTTGAATTACTAACCTCCAATATATATTAAAACAAATAAGAAATTATCTAAACATTACAATACTGCTATTTAAAAATTTGATTATAGTAATGAATAATTCACAACCATAAATTTAAGGTATTATTTTTTCAAAAAAAAAATGTAATACGGGACACGTGTAGGCTACATTTGGTTGCAATTTATAGAGACATTTTTCACTTTTAATTAGTAAAAATACCAAAATTTGTTTGTTATTCTCTATTATACCAAAATTTGTTTGTTTTCCTCAAGTGTACCAAAATTTGTTTGTTTTCCTCTAATTTTCAGGAATAACACTATTTTCAAACCCATTTTTTTAAAACTTTGTGCACCCTGTAGCAAAAAGCCTACAGTTCTTTTAAAAAAATTGTTATTATTATTTACTGAGAGAACACATTTTATAATTAATTTAAAAATAAATAAATAAAATATATATTGTATTTTAGTATGTCAAATCAATAAATCTATGTAATTGATCACCAATATATTTTTATTTTATAAAAAAATAAAAGAAATATTAATATTTTCAATAACTTTCAAAAACAAATGTCACCGTATTGTATTACTTTTAGGGTTTATGATAATTCTTCTTCTCAAATTTAACTATTTTAACACTTTATTCATTCAAAATAAATTTTAACTTAATCGTGTTGGCACTTTTCCTCTAAAAGTAAATTTTAAGTACTTTATCCCATTACCTTAAACTTGTTATAGCACTTTGTCTCTTTTCAGATCAAATTTTCACCGAAATGTTATTCATTAACCACCATCCTATATTAAAATCGAGAAAAGAACATCGTAATTTTAAGGAGTAAAGTAGCAAAATAACTAAGTAAGAGGAGACAAAGTGATTAAAATTTACTTTTAAAAAATAAAATAATAAAATAATTAATTTAAAAGAATAAAATGTCATTTATCTTTACATTTATTGATAATTAAATTACATATCATGATAACATCCTATCATAATTCCAAGACTTAAAAATGCATTGAGTAATGTCTAAGTGATTGACATAAAGTTTCTCCCTAAAATCAATCCAACTCTACCTTATTTCATGCCATCCAGCCAAATAGAGTTATAAAATATCAAATTATTTAATATTATTATTTTATTTTATAAAATCACTGTAAATGTTTATAGACGCATTCAACTCCTCATAATTTATAAATCCATTTGAACACCCTAGTATATTATTGTTTTTCAGTAAAAATAATGGCGAAAAAAGCTGGTTAAAAAATAAAAAATAAATTATATACAAATTAATAGACTTATGAATTTAATATTAATATAAAATAATTATTTGGAGCAAAAATATAATTTATTTTGATATTATTTTTATATGTATTGTACTATAAATTTTTAATACAAAAATTATTTTGTATTTATTTTTATATTATTTAATTAATAATTATGACACAACTTAGAGATATATATTTAATAATATTTTATAATTTCATAAATTATTAAAATTGTATTTTTTATTTATTTGATATTTAATTAATACTTATAAATAATTTTTACGTACTTTTTAGAATTTAATTAAATATTAATTTTTATGTGATTTTAGATTTTAATTAAATATTATAGATAAATTAAATAAAATATTATTTATTAAAATATTAAATATAATACTTGTACTAAAAATTTAAACATTTCAATACAAAAATACAACTATTATCAATAAATTCAGAATGTGACCAGAATATAAAACAATTTTTTAAAATTTTAAACTAACAAAACAAAACACGGTAACATGATCCAAGTTGGAAAATGAGAAATTTGATAGTTCTACTCAGTGGTCAGTACCGGTCTATGGCCGACTGCCTACCACTAATTTTTATTATTAAGATCCTTATTTTCCTCTACGCTTCGATTTTTCTTTTCTTCAGACCAGAGCAAATCCTAGAAAAAGTTACCCAGAATTATTGCTGAATTAATAGGGTTTTGTTGAAAGAATTTAGAAAAAATTTAAAATTTAATCATTTCATAAGTATGACGGTTCTGCTGAAGAAGAGAGTTCAGTTTCTGCTCTTTATTATTGGCGTCATTGCTCTCAGCATCACTGGTAACCCATTTTTCACCTTTCTTATGGATTTATTGTTTAAGCATTTTTTATTTTGTTTTTCTCTCCCCCCTCCACCCATTATTTGTCTATGGAAGTGAATTAAATGAAGCGTTTGAATTGGGGAAGTTTCTATCTTTTTTTCTTTTTTTTTGTGGGTTTATTTAGTTGTTTCTTTTGGTGGAGAATGATAATTTAGTTAATAGTTTAATTTATGCCCTAATTGGTTAATCTAAGCCTGATTGAAGTTGTTTTCTTTGAGGATTGGTATAGATATTGGAAGTTGATATAGGCATGTAGGAGTTAAATTGAAGTGAAATATTTGGAACCTTGTGTTTTGTATAAGACCTAAGGATGTTAGTACACTCCCTTTTAGATGCTGAATGGGCTTGTTCTTTTGAACTTAATGATTTACTGGTTTTAATTAAATGCAAGACAGTGGATGTTTCAAGAATCCATCACCAGTGTAATTTTTGATCTGAGATTAAGAAAACTAGGTTTTACCTGCCTCGAGATATTGAGATATGCAATCAGTATTTTCTCACGAATTCCTCTGTTTGGTTACTGAATAGCATTTTGCATGGGATGAGTATATGAATATAAGTCATAGTTGCTTGGATCATATTTATGCTCCCGCAAGTTATACATGAAGAAAACAATAATTTTGAGATACATTTGTTGGGAATTATGCTGATCATTGTAGTCATTTGCAGTATCAACGAGTGTTTGGCATTGTATTATAAGTATGATGTGACAATTAATCTGATGAACTGTGTTTTATATCTTTATTCAAAACTATTGGTATGATGATGGTAAAATATTGGCAATATGGCACCAGAGGGACATAAGTAATTTGTTTCCAGCTGATGGACGAGAGACAAATTTTTGAATCAGTCTACAATCTCATAACTTACAGTAAAAATTTCATAGGGAAATTTTGCGTTATAACCAGAAATTCAATAGTAGGTTAGGATTAGGGAAAATTGTGCATTTGAACATCATAGTTGCATGGAAGATAATTATCCTGATTTTAGCCACCAAAATTGGATAAAAGCTAGTCAATCCAGTTGAATTAAACAATCATTAGCTATCATTATACTCAAATACAAATCAGCTTAACTCTTGCTGGTCCATTTTCAGACTTTAAAGTGTTTTACAAGTTTTAGGTTCTTTTCTTATCTGAACCAGTACAAATAGAGTTTAGTGCCCTTGATAGAATTGTTCTCGAATGAGCTACAAATAGAGTCAAGTGCCCTTGATTAGAGCTGTTCTTCTTGATTAGCTAATTTTATCCACTTCTGATGCTCTGTACATATTTGAACGACAGCTAACCAACTTTGTCAAACAATGAGCCCCCTAAAGAAGATACCTAATAGTTGATGTGAAAGCAACATTGCAATTACCAGATTGAAAGGAGAAAGAGCATCATCAGGACTTTGTATTATTCTTTGCTCTTGATGATTGAATCATAGACTCGTAGAACAAAATGCAGTATTTGCCATACAAAGCACCCTAGTCTCTCTATTTGGTATATGCTGGATTTTTTGAAATACAGCTTCTGTTTGCAAGATATTAGGCTTTGCAACAAAGCGCCAGTAGCCTGACATACAGCTATTTCAGCCCTAAAAGTTCCTTTAGAATCTTCAATGACTGCTTTGTTGAGGAAAACACATTCAAATCTATTGACCTCCTTGAGATGAGGTTGTGTTGCTTGAATTCCTGATGCCTCAGGCAGTTGTTAGATGGTACTCTTTTTGTTTGTGCAATGGGTCATACATCTGGTCCATTCCAACATCTTCAGTGTCCTGGGTTCCTGCATATTAGGAGGAAACCCATTAAATGGGCTCTATACCTTGTTATTTATGAACAATTATTAAACTACATTAAGAGTGTTACATCCATTAATCTATACTAGAACAAGTGCAAAATGAGTGAATTTTCTTAAGATATATTTATTATATTGGTTAAAGCATCAAGCAGACTCTGCATATAATTAATACTGGCCTTATATTCAACATGTTTCCTCCTCACAATATGCTTTCCACAAATACTGCAGTGACCTCCATTACTCGAGCTTTATGTAAATCTTTTTTCATGAAAAGAATGTAGGCATTTTCAATGGGTTCTTTTACCTTATTGTTAGTATCATCTGCTTTTCATCGGCTAGGCAAGTATTCCTGTTAAATTTATTTAATGGGCGTATAATCATGACAAGATCATTCCTGCTCCCAGCTCCAAAATGATTTATTCGAGACAATATCGGATTTTTCGAAGGACTATCTCTGGGTATTGTATAAGGAGTATATCACAACAGGCTGTGGCTATTGATCAACCAAATTAAACTACTCATCTCATTGCCTACTTCATCTCTACCAATACACCACCTTTGTTTCAAGAATACACATTCAATGTCAAGGTTCTAGGTTCAACTTCGAAACCTTCTTAAGTTTAGATGGCAGAAAATCAGGATTAGTGATAATTCTATGCTCTTGTGTACCTGAAGGCATTGATTTCACAATTTTTTTTCTTTATTTCAACTTTCCCACCAATGATAATTCATCCTTTAAGACATCTCCTTACAAACTAAACAGAATCACTCAGAATAAGCAGGTAAAACCTAACTATGGCTAGTCTTAAACTTGTTTCCTTCTTTCTGCAGTAAGAATTGTCTCCTACTCAGTAAGGAAAAGCATCTTGGGAACTTCAGCCGACCATTGTTTGTAAACTAAGATATTTCTTGTTTGTCGAGTGACTCAAGTCAATTTAACCTGAATAAATTGCTTATTTCCATGTGAATGGCCGAATCACTGTATGGATTATAGAACTAAACGCCTGGGCCTTCACTTGAATTGTAGTTGTCTAGAAGCCAACTCGAGAAACCTCAAAACATCCTTTATGAGAACACAAGTCAGCTACCTCCAGCAAATGTCCTTTCACCACTTCTGATATTTCTGTCAAAATATCACTGTAGATTCAACTTCGCCAGGGGCTTTGTCACTGTTAGATAGCTTAATAGCTTCAGTCTCCTCTTCCTTCAAGAGAGCCCTTTCAATTCGTACACTTTTCAACTTATTAAATTGGTTCAGATCTCTGTCTGTGATACCATATTCCAATCGCAAGTTACCATTAACATCTCCTTTGAGTCACATAGTTCTTGTCTCTGTGTCACTTCCTCCAAGATAATGCACTTCTTCCTTCAAGTCGTTTCTTACTTATATCTGGACCTAGTCAAATTTCACCCTTCTTTTAATCCAAAAATTGGATTTCTGTCATCATTCTATTTCCCCTCACCTCCACTTCACCTAGCACTTTTCTGCTTCATGTTTTCGTATGAGCCTTATGATTGGATATTCTCTTTATCAATTTTTTTCTTAATTCCCTTCAACAGAATAAGATTTGCAAATTCTGTAATGTTCCACATATCCTTGTTTAAAGACCACATTTTTCAACTGGGAAAGGAAAATCTTACCAGTACAAACACCACCACTGTCCTATGAATATGATCTGAAACAATCATGGGCAAGCATGTTTTCAGTAGAGTATTGGACGTAGTGACAATCATCTGACACCAAAATTTATCGAGTCTTACAAGAGCAGCCCCCATGAAAAAGAAATTGTTGTTACTTCTTTCCAATTCAATTTCTTTTTATGATATCATCATATCGAATATTTCGGAAGGAATCCTAAACTGCCAGACACTTATGACAGGAATTTGGTTGTTTTAGTATCTCCTCCAATAACCTACAGCTTACTATATTGACCTCATCAAGAGCTCTTCCCTATACTTTTTCCACTTCCCATCATCCTTGGGCCATACACCCAAGAAGAGAACTCAACTAAAGCCAAACCTCCACATTATCTACATTTTCAATGACAAGAAATTGAGAACTTACCAATGCAAACATCTATTTCTGAGAATGATTCTCATTGCAACTGGTCTTACCTTCGGGTTTTTAAGTTAGCTCACTAGAACCAGCAGTTACTACCCTCACATACCAATTCTCAAACTTCTTGAGCTTAGGCTCGTGAAGGCTACCAAATTAGGTACCCGTGTTTCAACTGAGATTTAAACATGCTTCATTTTCTCTAAATCACTAATCATCTTCAGTTAACCTATCACCTTGATTCTAATATTCATTAGCTGCTGTGATGTTCATGTTTTTCTTTCCTTCTGTACCTATCTCCTCATTTCTGCCTTCAAGAATACTCATTTCAGGGTTCTGCAGCTTCCTTGCCCTATTTCTCTACCCCTCCATAGACAGATTGATGTTTGGTTTAGGATATGACCCACTTCCAATGTTAGAACTAAACCTTATGGTCAAAGCACTATAGCGTTACTTGACAAAAATTCTACAATCTCCTGTCTGTCCACAAAAGTTGCTCTGGTTTACCAGTATATGACACCCTCATGTCTGGATTCATCATTGCAAATGGCCCTGAAATCTGGACATTTGCTCAGCAATTTACCTAAGTATATAGCAGCATTCCCAACTAATCTGACAGTACAGAACATGCATCATTGGAAATTTCACATGTATCCTAGAATTATATGATTTTTTCAAGACTGTATAGCTCCACTTATATGTTGATATTAACATTTTGAGCTATTCACTGGTGTCTGTTTTCTTTAGTTTATTTTCTTTCTGTGCCTTTTTCTTTACTATTTGGCTATATTACACTTTTTGTCCTTTTGCTTACAGCTGAAAAATTTAGGCTATTGGTTGGTGAAGAGGCTGCATCAAAAAGTGGGAAGTTTACTTTCTTGAATTGTTTTGACGGGAGTTCTGGAACCCTTGCATGTGTAGTGAAGGAGGGTGTAAAACTTTATTGCTATAACATTAGGGCTCTTCATGTGGAGAGTAGACGGAACCGAGCAATCGAGACTGCGCTGGCTGATGCAGTAGCCCAAGGCATAACTGCTAAAGATGCTGCCAAAGTGGCCCAGAAAGAAGGAGCAAAGGCAGCAAAACTAGCAACAAGAAAAGCCAAGCGCATTATAGGCCCAATTATTTCTTCTGGATGGGATTTTTTTGAAGCTATTTACTATGGGGGCACAATAACAGAAGGGTTCCTTCGGGGCACAGGTACCTTATTTGGCACTTACTCTGTTGGTTTCATTGGAGAGGAAAGGTTTGGGAGGCTTGGTTATTTGGTTGGAAGTCATTTGGGCAGTTGGGTTGGTGGAAGGATTGGGCTGATGATGTATGATGTGGTCAATGGAATTCACTACATGATGCAGTCCCTACAGGCAGAAACTCAATTTTATGAAGATGCTTCAAACGATAAAATTTTTCAACCTGATGATCTTGAAAAACCTGAAGTGGCTGAAGATTCCTACATGGATGAATCAATATTGAGTAGTATTTCTGATGAGTCCAACAATTATGAGACTCCAGCTGATGAGAGCTTTGAATCAACATGGAGTAGTATTTCTCATGAGTCCAGCAATTATGAGACTCCAGCTGATGAGAGCTTTGATGCCCATGAAGAATTGTAATCAGGTCAAATGAAGTCAATTACTTCGATTTGTTTTATTTGGTAATCTTTTATTGTACACCATATGCAATATAAATGGTAATCTAGATGTTTTTCACTTATCATTTTAATAATAAGCAGATAGTCTTGTATTTGTGTGGCAGGTTTGTCCATGGTAGTTCTTATCCGTGTATCTTTCAGTTCATATTATGATAGGTTCATACTTGTCCATATAAATATAATTAATTAGCTTCGGAGCTGTTCACAAACACAAATCTAAAGAAAGTACAATATATTTAATTCTAGTTTCAGCTTATCTTTATTTGGCTTGTCAGATTTAAAGATAAAATCACTGTAAATTTTGTGATATTTAAAATAGGAACTTCTATGTATGATTGAAACTAATGGACGAGCTGTTCTCATGCTTATGCTCATGAACAATAATGAGCAAATAAATATATTTGTTTAATGAATGAGCTATTTGCTGTTTGTTTAAATCATGCATTGAATGACCGAAAATAAAGATCAACAAGCCAAAAATGATTTGTTGCAGCCCTTAAGCGTCTTTTTTCATATATCACATGCCTTATTTAACAAGTGAACCTTGATCAGATTTCTTATCTAGCATTGGAACCTAATTCAGGAAATAGCATGCTGCAGATTACTGTAAATTGCAAGTTTTAGTGGGGAAATAATTCTAGATAGTTCACGTAAGACTTTATTAATTAGATCAATTTGAGAAGTTCGAAGTCTTGAATCCTTTGGGAACTATCTTCGGCTGCGGCTATATATCCAGTTACCGAAGGATCGTGGTTTATTTATACGGGATGTTGTCTGCAGTTGTTTTCATGTTTTTATTTCTGAATGTAATTCCATTGACAAGAAGGAAGCTTTGTCAGCATAGACAAAACAGAGTTGACACTGACATCAACTTTCTTTGTGGTTTCTCTGCTTCCGTGAGGAAGAGAAATCAAGCTACTGGATAAGTGCAGGAACTTAGCTGAATATATCAATTCTGCAACTTCTCTGCTGGATGGATGTGGTAAGACAGGTGTTGGTTATGGCATAGAACATTAACTATAACAAAAAGTTCTACCTTGCTAATTTATGCATTGGAACGTCTTAGGTTCAGGTTTCTGTCTTGTTAGTCTTCAGAAGCCAATACACCAATTTTTGAATACAAGGTTTTCAAACAAGGCCCAAGTTAATTAGCTCATATGATTATGTAAATACTAAAGTAAACAAAAGACATTGATATTTGTTTTTCTTTATAGAAACTCCTTTTTATCTTAGTTAACCAGTCTATTTGTTTTTCATATTTGTCTATGTTATGGTTAGTTGATTCATGAAATAGATTTAAAGAATTGGAACTGTTATGGGTTTGCAATCAGATGGAATACAACTGATTTTCATTTCTATTTCCAATTGGGAATCAGAAGATAAGTATATATGTGATTGAAAATTCTTTGCCTGGCATGACTTTTATAATTTTTGTTATTTACATATGTTAAGATTGATTGAAACTTTGTCTGAATTTTTTATTTTAGATCAGTCTGCTTCCTCCAAGAAACTTGCTGTCACTCCAAGTATTAAGCTTTAGTTGATTAAATACTGCTTATTGGTGCCTCAAAATTGACTTGATATTCATGGAGTTGATCCCTCCATCTAATGTGCCAGATCTTTTTCATCTACATGCCAAAGATTTTTCTCACATGAATAGTAGGTACAGCTGCTTGCCATGTTTGTGGTTGTTTTTGTTGTATATATATGTATTTACATATAATATGCTAGTCTCACATTCAGTGTCTTGCACATTGAGGTTTTTTATATTTGCATTTGTCCCGATCACTAAAGTACATGTATTTATGATATATATATAGAAGAATAAATATATAAATAAATATATCAAGAGAGAAAGATGTTTGGAATCGATAAATCATTGGACAGGTGCCTAAACTAGTCAATTGGTGCAATGCTTTAGATAAATAAATGTGTCTTTACGCCAAAAAGACATTATTTGCACAAAGATGCGATTATTGAAGTTAACTTTTAGTATTCACTACTGAAGATAATTTTAGGAATCTATGAATATTGTCAATACTTTAACAGAATTTATATATGAATTAATATTGAAATTCATCATCTCTCTTGAAATAGAGTATTTCTTTGTCTTTTTTGAGATCTTTATTTCTAAAACTTGTTTGAGTTTTGTTCTAAAATACCTGAGTATAACCTTAGAAATTTTATGTTATAGACTTTATATTCTAAAGATGGATTTCTTGAGAACCATTTGCAAATCTATACCTTAAAGATATCATATTTTTGGTGTGCTTAGATTCTACTAATTTCCACTCTCACATACAGTCTAATCGATGTGATTTTTTAGAAATTCTCCATATCCGCTAATTTATATTATACAACAATTTTATACTCAAAAGCACCTGACTTAGAATGGCAAGGAAGATGGAGATAATATCTAAGAGTGTTTGGCAATGGAGATGGAGATAATATCTAAAAGAGTGTTTGAGTAAGTTTATAAGCTCGTTACAAGATATTTGACATCTTATAAGATAATCTCAATTTTTTGATAAAATTTACAAGAAATGAGCATATAAGTTTTCAAAATAAGATATTATAGTCTTACAAACTCCTTTAAAAAAGTAAAAGAGTAAGAAGTTTTTAATTTATGTTTACGATCTTGTTGAACTCATTTAATTTTGATCATATTAATTATAAAAGTGTCATTATTAATATTTTATATCTTATTCAATCACTTTAATAACTTTTTTTTTTAAAAAAAATAAAATTTAATATTTTATAATTTCCAAAAACATCATATAAAAGATATAAGAACTTATAATAAGTTTAGAAAAACACCCTGGTAACTGCTTTTTTAACCATATGTCAAGTTGTAGTTATGGTGGCAATGTTGCTTGAAGATATGGAGTACAGAAAAAAGGTCTAATCAGAATGGACTTATCAGGTGTGGTTAGTACGCATTTATGGTTAACTGGCCATGTTGAACTTGACTTCATCCATGGCCAGCCAAAATGCAATGGCAGATATATGGCCCCCAAGAATATGAATGGTGTCTGATAATCCATCACAGAAACAGTGTCATTTCTTCAGAATATTGGTGGGTTTGAATCAACTGTAGGACCTAAAACCTTACATGTTGCTATATTAGAGGTAATCCAGACCCTTATTCAAAAGAGTTGAACTTGGACCCTTCTGGTTTTTTTAGGTAATTAATGGGTAGACAACAACCAATCTTTAAATGTGACCATAAGAATTAGAGAATAGGTAAGCACAACTCTATTAAAATTATCAGTTGAACTAAATTCTTTTAATTCGAAGATGAATAATACACAAACTACATATAAATTGGAGTAGCTCGAAGTTAAAGTCGAGAGTAACTCCTAGAAAGCTATTCCATTCTCAAAGTAGCTTGAGAACATAAAATTTTACCATACCAAGTTTAAGCATCTTTCAAGATATTAATAAGGTTAACCACAGTAGGGATTTTGGAGAAGACTGTTGGAAATTTTTTTGGCTGGTGCTTAAAAGAGATAGGAAAGCAAAAGTGATGTCGTTATGACCAGACCCACTCATATCTTTTCTTGTCTTTATTGTTTTTTCAAAGGTCCGAACCCTGTCTTGAAAGCAGACCAAACGTATAAAGTGTGTGCTATCTCGTCGTCGAGTAGTCGCATTAATTCTACTTTTGTAATGGAAAGGGTCAAATTGGAACAACAAGGGAAGAAAATTTGTGCCACAAATGATTGCTTATGGAGATAGAGAGTTAGTCATTAATTGAATGATCATTTTGTTTAGAAGTTATTTAAATTTAAACTGTTAAAAAAATAATATTTAATATTTAATATATAAATATATTTTCATTTAAATTCAAAATATGTTTTTCATTTAATCTAGTTAAGATTCGAATTCTGTAAAATCAAATACAAAGTTCTTTATATGAACGAAACAAGTTTGGACGTGTCTAACTTTTCTTGAATGGCTTTGGTAACATAATTATGGTTCAATAATCACGAGATGTCAGATCACACCTCCTCTCTCAAATACGAGATTTAATATGTTAATTTTTTTTATGTGCTATAACTGTATCATCTTATATTAATATATATATATATATATATATAGGATAAATTATAAAAAATACTCTTAAAATTTAGTTTAATTATGAAAAAATTCAGTTATCTTTCAAAATCACAAATATCCTATTAAGATATTACAAATACCTTATTGATGTATGTCTTTATTTTATAATTACCCCTCAATATGTGTAATTTGTAAAATAGAAATAATTATTAAGGGTTATTTGTAATTTATAAAATTAAATAATTTTTTTTATAAATATATTAAATTATATAGTACAAATTGAGCTTGACCACCAAGTATTTGATAAAAATTACCATGTAGACAAATTCTTATTAAAAAAAAAAAAAGAAAGATTGGGAAAAGATGCATGATCATCCAATGGATGATGAGCACTAGCAAAAAGGTGAGGAGAATGATGATCTCTTATTTGAACCATTGAAATTGAAGGAGAAAAAGGCAAAGAAAAAAGACTCACAAAAGCACAATAGCATCTTAACAAGTTGAAATTTCAAAAGATGTAGCTCCCATTCATGATGTGAAATGTCAACATAATACAATATGATATGGGCTTTTGTGGGGTGGCCATTCAAATTACATAAAGGGCAACATATCTTGTGCTATATGAGAATTTTTAATATAGCCAAAAAAACTAGAAAAAGCCATTTCTCAATTATATGCCTCTTTTTCATCACCAATAAAGAAGTCCAACATTTTGTTGTGTACAGTGAGTATGGGGCCTAGTATGTACATCAATAATTATTTAATCAATAATCAACTGACGGAATCAGGAGTTGGAACGAGCAGTTGTCTCTGTTAAGTAGATATATTAATCTTAAATTTTATATGTAAATTAAATATTATTTAAAATTTTATTTCTCCTCTAAGTTAGTAAATTACAATTCTACATGAGTTAGACGACTACGAGTCTTGACTCTATCCTTACCATTAGGTATAAGTATGTGTCTTGAAATCTTTGTTTTCATCTTGGTTTTGGGATGAAATATAAATAGTAAAAAAGTTTTCGTATCTTCTAAATTTACTAGTATTTTTACACTTATTGAAGTATGATTTTTTAAAGCAAGTATTTATGATTGGAATTTTCAAATTGACAATTGATAACATAATAATAAGGGTTCCAAGCAAGTTAACATTATATAAATCTTTTTTGTATTAATATACATACCCTTGCAATTTCACACTTAATTTTAGTGTTTTACAGGGTAAAAGTTGTGAATTCAAATTAAGGACATTGATTCAGGCTTCATGGATTAAGAGGTCTTGATTTTAAATATCACTAGTATGAAATATGTATTTGATGATAAATAGAGTTTTAGTAATTTGTTTATGCTATCATTAATATGTTCATTAGTAAACATTTGATTTAGTCGAGGAGGTAATATCAATGTTACATCGGGTATATTGTTTATCGGGTGTTTGAATGACGAACAAATACCTCATTTTATAAAAAATGTAGCGTATACTTGTGCGTATTCATACACTTAATGTATAATCTATCGAGTGTAGTATCTTAAACACCGATATAATATAATTATGAATGACAAAAATGTTTCTTATATTCCTGGTGTCTCAACATCTTTTCCTCCATTTGGTTTTGAAAGAAAATGTGGAAGGGATAATTTGTACCATACTATAAGAATATAAGAATGAGTGATCTATTTCACTAGTTTTTTATGATACTAGATCACATTAATAAAAATTAAAAATGATAGATACTTTATCAAATAAGATATTGTAAAGATTTTTGTTTAATGCTTTTTCTTTTCGTTTTTTTTTGTTTTCTTACTAAAATTCTAAATCCATAAATCTTCTCGTCTCATATGAAAATTGGATACACAATAAAAGACGAGCTTATATAGCAACATAGTTTAACAAGGGATTATGGAAAAAACAACTAATTAAATATGGGAGACATAAGCTAAATATTTTTTTTTTCTTTTTTTAGTGATGCGATCGAAATACATTAAATCATCAATTGTTAATTAACAATTTAAAAATATCAACTATATCTATAATAAATATTATAATAAAAATAAATACCTTCACATTTGATAAAATTCGAATCTATAATTTACAGTTTTGATGCCTCAATTTTACCTATCAAACTAAAATTTTATTAAACAATTATTTTTTAAAACCCTAAATGATTTAGAATCTCGATGTGTTTAATTGTATATTTTTCAGATGAATTATTTTAATCGACGTACAGAGACTACAGTACCATTCACTTACAGGTAGTCTCCACCCACCCACCCACCCCCCACCCCCACGAGTAGTAAAGTTGATTATAAGATGTTCTTAAGATGTCAACATGCTAATGCTACCATGCACTTTCTTGTACGCCACCACACCACATTTAATATGATGAAAATAAAATAATTTCTTCTGATTTCTTTCTTTCTTTTTTTAATGCATTATAAACTTTTCATAGCTTTTAGGTAAAAGCAAAAGGCTCTTGTTTTCACTTCAATTTGATCATTTCTATCTCAAATAATCTTAATTTTTTGGATTTTTTTTTATCTTTTTCCTTTTTTCTTTTTTCAAAGGAGGGTCAAGGCTGATTCATCAACTCAATGAGATCGTTGAAATCGTAAGTATAAGATATTTATCAAACAAATTATCTTGAATCATCATATTTTTTGAAAATATATTTCAAAAAATATGTTTGGTTTACTGTATGTAAAAACTGGAAACTTTGTAATTGATTCAGTGATATGAATGATTGATTTAATAGTATTTTTTGATCAAGCAATGGGATATGGATTATGGAGTTGTGTTTTCTGAAATTGAGGGATATGATTTGAAATTAAATAGATAGAAAGTGATGGTGCCTATCGAAAATATTTTCGAAGAATTATTGAAAAGTTAAGCCAAAACAAACGCATTCTTGCCATTTCAATCAACGATTATGTTAGATGAAAATTAAACCAAACTTAAGTAAAATCTATGAAATCATGCTAAAAAAATAGAAAGTTGAATTTCAATTTGCCTCTACTTTCATTACCAAATCCTAAAAATAGGTACTATGCACTTAAATTTTAGGATAAATTACAAAAAATATATATAAAGTTTAGCCTAATTATAAAAAAACTCAATTATCTTTTGAAATTACAAATACCAACTTGAGAAATTACAAATATCTCATTGAAATTTATTTTTATTTTACATGTACCCCTCAATAGGTACAATTTATAAAATAGAAACAAATGTCATTGGGATATTTATAATTTACAAACTTAAATAATTTTTTTTTAATAACTCAAATCTCAATGATTATTTTTTTAAATCACCTTAAATTTTAATGTGGGCTGACTCCATAAGAATTTGCACCTTGGTGGCTAGCCCTAGGGCTTATTGATTTTGCAATTTGAGATATCAGATTGATGCATTCATGTATAAAACCAAAATTCTGAATTGATGGACCCTTGATTAAATAAATGATAATCGAACGTCCCTCCATACGTATCTCAGTATAGAGTTTTTTTAGAGAGTTTTTTAGAAACCTAATTTTTGTCTCCACTTTTAAATAAATATAATATATTTTGACTATGAATTTTAATGAGAAAAAAATAAAATATATAAGAGCATATAACTCAAAAGATTATCATTTGAAGTGAAGAAAATATTTTTTTAGTATTTTTCCTTCTAAAATTTAAAGCAATAAAATGAACAACATGGATGCGTGGAATTTATATATATGTAGTTTGATTTATGTGCTTGTGTTTGCGTCTTAGTACTAGACTTTGAAAACAAGAGAGACGCACAATTTTTGTATGAGATTAAAAAGATATTTGAATAAATATGTTGACAACATATTTGAGATTTATTGGATATCCACTGGAGGGGGTTTTCTTTAATATGATTATAAATTTAAAGAAAAGTTTTACTTCTTAGAGCTTATGAAATATTTTGATCAACTCATAAGATATCACCAGATCTTATGACAAATATAAAGTTTTATTTTTAAATTTGTTGGATAATATTTTTAAATCTTATAAGAATATGTATATATATATATATATATATATGAAAGGTAACATAATTATTTTACTCAGTCAAACTACAATAAAATATTTAAGAGCTTATAAGATATTTTAATGATTTAATAATTTTTAGAAGAAAACTTATAAAACTTGAAAACGAAGATTATATAAATTTATAGGCTCTCTCTAAATAAAAATAAAATAAAAAGACCCACTTTTCTAAGATCGTACCAATTCCTTTAATTTTACCATGTAAATGAAAATCTAACATGATCCTACTAATAAAAAAATATCTCATAAGCTTCTACAACTTATATTTATCCTTAAGTCTAAGTTGCCATATTAGTCAAATTCCAAAAATGTATTATAAACTCTTAAGGTTTCATAACATGGTTGTTTTGTAAGGTCAGTCGAACTCAATCTTAATTTATTACAATAGATTACCAATAGTTAGCTTTAGTGTAAATTTGCAACTAACATATGTTTTTGCTAGCTAGAAATTAAAGGGTTAATACCTGATAAATTTATAATGTGAAAACAAAATTTTCGAGAAAAATAGAGAATAATTACAAACAAATAAGTAAAATTGAAAAAATATATTAATGTGGTTTGGATTAATGAAGCCAAGTACAAGACCCTCTCCTTCCCAAACCCTAATGCAGCCAAGCTCTCCATCACACATGGTGAATATCATTTCTATCATTCTTAACTGCAGCTCTCTTTCATGAGCACCAAGTTGAGTCCACCATCAATGGTAAACCGTTTCGTGTCAGGCTCAAACTAAAGCTTATGTTTTTTTCCCATTCAAGAACTGTTGAAACAAAAATCAGGTAGAGTACTAATTAAGCACGAAAAGAAGGCATCATTGACATGACATTAATTTGAAATTGTTTGATTGGTGATAAGTGATGAGTATCTGTTAATTCTGTTAAGTTGCGATGAAAAAGGACTTGGATTTGGACTGACATTGAAGCAAAATTAACTTTTCTGTACATCATTGCATCGAGCAAGCAACTTAGTAGCTCTTGTTGAAAAAGTGCTATGATCTTGGCAGCATCTGATTTCAATTTGGTGAATTGACAACAAATATTGTTGTGAAAATGAACAAGAAAGCTGTCTTGTTATTAGCATGATTTTTTTTTTAAATACCCTTTGGTTTTTTCGACAAGTCTTAATTAAATTTGACTGTTACAAGTAAAAACAGAAGAAGAGAAAGAACAGGAAGAAATGAATTTTAGCAAATGATCTATTGAGGATTGCAGCATTACTTAGACGTGTGGCTATAAATGTCACAGGAAAGTAGGCTGTTTTGTTTGGTTTAGTCCTTGTTTCCAGCAATAATTTCAGTAATACATTGTGCTTTCTTGTCTAGATGTAATCCAAATGTTGACAAAATTAAGGTTTATCTTGATTGCAGTTGCAAGGAAATATAGTGAATTACAATAGGTAGAAAATACGATGGAAAAATTTTATGCTGCACCAAGTGCCAGTAAAAGAAGTGAGACTAATACCAAGTAGTAAATTTTTTGCACAGAGGAATTATAACAAGAGATACATATATAAACCAACAATCTAAAGATTTTGAGACAAATTCCAGAGTGTCATGTTATTTCTTCAGAAGATCACAAAAACAACACAAAATGGACACATTCTACAAGTGCATTAATAATCAAAAACAGTCAGGCAGTGCATAAGAATATAGTAAAACACAGAATAATGAGAAACATCCTGTCCGAAAGAGATGACAGGCGACTCTTCAGAAAAGATGCTCTTCGACTGCCAATTCTTCGATCAAATTCATCTGGCAGAGGGGATTGAATGATTGGATCTCAGCACACTTGCTGCAAAGCATCAGGGGTCCAAACCCCTGATCAATCGAATGCACGAGTTTTGGACACCTACGAGCAACAACAACCGAGTTAATCACCTCATCCGTCGGATGAAACACCGACAGCACCTCAAACCCTCGTAGATGGCGAGGCTCCACCACCGGATACAGAAAAGCACGAGCCCCATGGGCGCTCCTGAGCATGAGAATCGCCCCCGGAGCCATGTTCTTGGCCAAATGCTCGATGACATGCATCTTTTCTTCTATCTCCATCCCCACCAGGGCGGCCAAGAAAACGACATCGTAGTCTTTCAAGGCGGCCCCGGATACGTTCATGATGTCGTTGGTGTAGAAGGCCATTCGTTTGGAAAAATCAGGATGTGATTCCACAAGTTTGGATGCCATGGAGTTGGCAGATGCATCGATGTCGAAATTGTGAAAAACAGTGGATTTGAGGTGGTGGGAGGCTAAAACAATGGAGGTGAGTGGGAGGGGGCCGGAGCCAACGAAGGCGACGCGGCCAGGATTGGGGCAGTGCTGGCTGAGGAGGTCGAATTCCAGGGCGCTGAGCTTAAGGTAGTTGGAGTAGTATGGGAATAAGTCGAGGTGGTCGAGAGGGTTGTCAAAGGATCCTAGGATAGTGGAGTAGTGTTTCTCCAGGAGGCCTTCGGCCTGGCCGCAGAGCCTGATTAGCTTGGTCCTGATGTCCTGGATTTGGGTGCATAGTTTGGTGACATCGATGGGGTGGGGTGGAATGCACGTGAGCACGAGCTGTGTGAAGAGTGTGTCGACATCATTAGAGGGACTGAGGTTGTCCAGCTTCGAGATCTTCTCGTACAGCTCGCATACTTTTTGCACCAAGGGGTCTGTCAGGCAAACCATGTCGACACTATGAGGTTAGGTTTTTGCTAGAAAAAGGTGTAATTAAAAGACTGCTGAGAGCACGAGAGCACACTCTCTCCCTAGCTCTTCTGTTGCTTGAGATTTGATGGGGGTGATCTTGGCCTCCATGGGAGGGTATTTAATGGCAATTGTGGGGCCTTCCAATGTGGGGTGGGGGTGGGGGGTGGGTGGGGGTGGGGGTGGGTTGCTGCATCATTCATGAGGACATACATTGTTTATAGTTTGATGAATTTTGTTTGGCCTTTTTCTTGGTTCATTAAATTTTCACTTCTTAGAGAATTTCTTTTTGGTTTCTTATTTGCAGTAATTATCTTATAGAAGCAAACCCTATTCTATATACATTTTTACATATTTATTTTTTTGCCATATAACTAGGAGTTTTTGCCATTCTAAAACAATTTTAATTTCTTTAAAAATCAAAATTTAGTATTTGAAGTCTTGATCACTGCAAATTTGCAATGTTAATGAGGTTTGAGGCACTAATTTGGAACTCCCTCCATTAATTCAATAGGACCACAACTGTGATTTTTATGGGAAGGTGGGATCAAACTCATTATCCAAAGACATAATTCACAATATAGGGATGTGAGATCAAAAACCACTAGGGCTCACCCCACCTATTAATTTGGGATAGAACCAGAAAGTCAGCCATATATTGACAAAAATAAATTGTTTGATGTTCTTCCTGTTTTTTTTCCCCCACGAAAAACGAATATAAAGAAAAATTGATTCTCGACAAGAATTTAATGTATCCATTCTCATCTAAAAGTATTCCTTCACCGATATTGGTGAAATTAAAGAATATATATTAAACAGAGGATTGAAATATAATTATGTTACCTCATCAAAAATTACTAAACACTGCAACATACAACCTGTTGTTTGATCTATTCATATTTACAAAATAAAACATGATAATGTCAACTTTTTTATATTAATGTTAACTGAATTAATGTGGCAATTGTAACCTTTCTTGTACCTTTCAGGGTTTGGTCTTTTCTTTCTTTTTATGAAGGAAAGGGTCGTCCATTTGATAAAAAGATGTTTTATCTCTTCTTAAAAAAATAAACTATTTTTAGTGATAACTGACAATGAAGCCAAGATGATAAATATCAAAATAATCTTTTCAAACTTTTGACTTTTTATCCACACCTATAGTAGTAATATTTTACATTTGCTCTAACAAAAATTACAGTCATGATCCATTTCTTGTTTGTTGTATCATATATTAGAAATTCAATGTAATAATCAATTCAAAGGATCAAGCAAATCTTGGTTGGGCACTTCTCCCATGTAATCTACTCTCATCATTCTTTTAGAAAAATTATGTAGGGTTTTTGTTCGAACAAGAACCCTAAATAATGAAATCTTTAATTTCGATAATCTACTCAATAAATATTTCTAAAATAAGTTTGATATATACCCGATACATCTGTGAAAAACGTATAGGGACTTAACAGGAGGCATGAATCATGCAAAAAGAATCTAGTACCATGGTCATACTTGCAACAATTTTCACACGAGCATAGTATAGTTTTTTTTAGAATAAGCAGTCAAAACCAATGAATATTTTTTTTTATTTAACATCAGATTCTCTAAATTCTTATGCTTTCACACTGTTTATACAAAATATTTAATTATTCATTAATTACATTAATAGTTGATGATCTAGGTTTTAGGAATCATGGGGTTCACACTTGTTTGGTAATTAAATATGACAATTATTATTTGACTCCACCTATTTTCCACGTCGAATCAACCATATTTCGTTTTCAGCTTTCTTTAACACAACGTATATGACGTCGTTTCGTTATTTCTTAGCTTATCTTGTGGACAATCTTCTTTTACGTATAAGGACAAGGTTTTCAACATTTCTTTCTTAATTTGATGAAAAAGATTGATTGTATTGACATTTTAATAATTGATCGAATTAAGTTGGCAAACTTTAATTGTGTCCATGAAACATTTTATATTACTTAGTGAAAACTGTACTAAAAATATATTTTTCACACTTCAAATGATGCAATGTTGTTTTTTTTTTTTTTTTTTTTTTTTTTGAATTTTTGGTTTTTGGTATTAAAATCTAGTATAGAAATATAGATTTAAAGTAAACAGAAAGCGAATTCAAATCAATATCAAGTTCGAATTTCTTTGTGAAAAAAAAAAGATTCTGTGCTCGTTCACAATTGAATATTATCCTTAATTTTTTCAGTGGAACCAAAACTTTTCAATGCATAGTTTCATTGTGTCAGTATGATACAAGGCACTACTACTGTGTAAATAGGCAATTTTTTGCATGTAAAATGGTTAAAAAGTTAATACTAATTCTGTTATGAGAAAAACTAGTGTTATTATCCAAAATAATTAAGGGTTAATTCCACTTTACTCTCTTGTATTTTTATTGATTATAACTTTATCTCTTATACTCTTAATTGTTTCACTTTACTATAACTTGTATTCTCATCTCATTTTACCCACCTTATTCTATTAAAAAATAACCAAATTATCTTTACCTATTATTAATTATTAGTAAAATTACTTTAAAAATATTTTAATATTAATATATTTATTTATGTCTTAATAATTTTCTTAACTTAATTAATCAACACTTAACATTAATTTTTTTTAAATTTTATTGTACTTAAATTTTAATATTATTTTTTAATTTAATATAGTTCGTATTAAATTGTTGTTTAGTATGATGTTTTTATTAGTCAATATATTTTACTTATAAATTTTCTACTCATTATAAATCTTAAAAATATAAAATATATTTATAAACAATATTTCATTAAATATTTAAAATATGATAATATATTTTTTATTATTAATGGAATAATCATAAGTTCATAGAAACTATATTAAATTTAAAAATAATCATTATGATCAAATAATAGAAGTAAACTAAAATGCTAAAATGACTATGTTTTTTTTAAAGTTTAACACAATATCTATTTAATTATTATAATTCGACTATTTATAATTTATGTAATAGTAATATCTTAAACCTAAAAATGAATTTTTTGTATTTACTTGTTTCTATGAAATTTTGATAATTTCATTAACGATGAGAAATTTTTTACTAATATTTTAAATATTTAACAAGATATTATTTAGAAATATATTATATATTTTATATACTTATGATGAGTGAAAAATTTATAAGTAAAATATATTATCTAATTAAAAATATTCCAATATAGAAATTCAATAGGAATTATGTTAATAAAAAAATAGTCATTAATATTTAAGTGTAATAAAATTTTATATAAATTTAATATTAAGTGTTAATTAATTAGATTAAAGAAAATATTTGAATATAAATGTAAATCAATTAATTTAGAATATTTTATTAGTATTTTTATTATAAAAAATAGGTAAGAGCACTTTCGTTATTTTTAAAAATACAAGGGATAAAGTGAGACAACAAGAGTACAATGAGGTAAATTGAGACAATTGAAAATACAAAAGAGTAATACTCAAAAATAATATAAATGGGTAAAGTAGAATTAATCCAATAATCAAATAGAAAAAATAGAAATAGACAAAATGCAAATATGGGTGATAATCTGTGTTAAAACCTGCAAATTTGCCCAGACTTGCTTGATTGGGTTCTAAGGGAAGGGTTGGATTTATTTTTGGTATTTTCGGGGAAGTATTTTGGATAAATGTATAGAAAATGTGATGGATGTATTTTTTCTTCTATCTTATGAATGTATTTTGGAGTGTAATGATTAGGATATTTTGAAATATTTCGGAGGAAAGAGAAGATTAGTGAAAGAAAAAATTGATGTATTGAATAATATGTAATAATATTTAGTTTCAATTTCAAGTTGACCGCCTCAAAGATTCTTTTTTCCTCTATCACTTCACTTAAACAAAGACTTTCACGATATGACTAAAAAGGCACAATTAGCAATCAAATAAAAATTATTGCTAATTGATTGAAGTGAGAAGAAAAAATATTCTCATAAATATGTTAATTTAGAAGAATGAAAATAAGAAAAAAAATAATAATAAAACCAAACATAGCATTAAATGATGTGGAGTTGGTTACAAAAGGACTGTTAAAAAAAGGTTGTTGCAGGTCGAAAAACGAATTGATAGACAAATTGGTCAAGACTTGAAAAAACCACTCCACACCTTACTCTAGAGTGGTAATACACGAAGATTTTCAAAAATAAAAAGGCGGGTCAATTAGGTTGAATCTCAATTGTTATTAACCTACTCATATTTAGGGTGGTAAAAGAATCGAGTTGAATTTAATAATTGTTTAAGTTTGATTTGTGTTTTTATGGAGTTGGAAACTATAATTGAGTTTGATTTAATTATTAATCGAATCGAGTTTTAATTGATCCAAAATATAAATAAGTTTGATTTATTTGATATTTTTTCTCATATTTTATTAATTTTTAACTATTTCAATCGAATTTTGAATTAACTTATTTTTGTAAGAAAATGGCTTAGATAAGATGAATTTCATGTGAACCACACATAATATTAATGTTTCTATGAGAAATGCTCCTTAAAAGAGATTGGTCACCAAGTCAGACTTTTTTCTCGAAAATCATGCGAAAAGTAGACATAAATATTTTGTGTTGGCATATTATATAGATCTAAAGCTTTAATTCAAGCCAATAAAAAAAAAAGAAAAAGAAAATACGAATAAAATAATAAGTATTTTGTCTAGTTAATTTTTTAATTCCTATTTCTTTTTACCTAAAACTCAGTTAAGTTTGTATATATCAAGGAGATATTTATATTTTTTAATTATTTATTTTTTAACTTCAAACAGACACATGTGTGTGTGTGTGTGTGTGTATATATATATGTCACAATACAATACAAGATCTGAATGTTCAAATTACTCAATGCTCCGTACTTACTTTCTACAATGTTTGGATGAGTTGAAATTGGTTCATAGAATCAGAACCAATGAAAACTCTATCTATATTAAACCTGTCGTTAATTATGATGTTTTGTCAAGTGATAAAATTGAGGACTCAATCATATTGTTAGAAAAATTCTAATATATTGACATTAAAATGAAATTGGGTTAAAATCTATGTAAAAAAGTACAATATGGGACCATCGTTGTATGAACCAAAAAGTTGGGTTTTAGTTTTAAATCTTTTGAAACCATAGTAATTGGTGTTGTATATATTTTTTTATTAAAAAAAAAAAAAAATTGAATGTTCCCCAACATGTACCAGGTTCTTGGACTTCTGTCTCGTACGAATCCTTATTAAAGAATCCAAAATGATTTTGGATGGGGATTTCAAGCAGATCCAACCAAATTTAGTCCCAGCTCCGACCATTGGACTTCAAACATATGGGTTCAACATTTGGGCCGCAATATTTGATTCGCCATTCTCAATTCCAAAAAAATAAAAATAATAAATAAAAAAATATTTATAGAAAGTTGAGAAGGTAAGAAACACTTGGGCTAACTGGCCAATTCAAAATCCAAAATGGTCCAATCAAACTAACAATATCAATTATTCGTGGAAAAATGACGAAAAAATAAAAAGGAGAAGAAGAAAAGGAAGAAGAATTTGTTATAATAATGTGAGGTACACTAAGAAATCGTAATTTTGGGCAACTCTTTTTGGAGATACATTCTTATGAATTAAGTTTTGAATATATTTTCATTTAAAATTTAAGCGTATATTACTCTTTAATTTATATAGTTGTTATGTTTGTCAAGTTTAAATAGTAAATTTTGCAGAAAAATCTGTATTTTTAAGTTTTTTCTAAGATTATGCTTTGAATTCAAATAACTTTAATTGTATTCTAAATTTGAAAATATGTCTCTTTAGTTAAATCCACTTAGAATTATTCATTATACATTAACTGAAACGGGATCAATGTTAAATTGTCATTAAGTTGGTATATTTTCAACTTTAACCTTTATATATCTAATTAGTAATTTTTCTCTATTATCTTTTAACTCTTTAGCAATTTAGGTCCTTTTTTGCCAAAAATATTCAAAATTTATATTGGCCTATATAGTGTTTTAGTATTTTTATTTTTTAGGTTACTAATTTGCATGCACTAATTTTAAAATTTTATAATTTTTTAGTTCGATTTTAATCGAAAATTCTAATTTCTCCTGAAAATTATTGACTTGGCACCGAAACTTGCTTATGTTGCTTGAAATTTGGAGTTTTTTAAGATTTGGAGAACTAATCAGTTATGTGGCAATTATGTGGACATAAAATAAAAGAAAAAAGAAAAAAAAATTACCCATATGGTCATTTATGTACATATACATGTATATGTGGTCATTTATATACACATATAATATATAGTAAGTAAGTAATCATTTATATATATAAACACATGTAATGGGTTGGGGGGGCAAGGGGTGGTAGGTCCTGGTTGGGGAGGGTGCGCGGGGGAAGAAGGGTGGGAGGTGGTGCTAGTTAGAAAGTGGGGGGTGGGGAGAGGTGGTGCTAGTTAGAAAGTGGGGAAGTGGGGAGTTTTTTTTTTGTTTTTTTTTAATTTTCTAATTTTTTATTTTACTAATTATAGAACAATTTAGATTTTTATTTTTTGAATTTAAATATGTATTTTAATTTTAAATATAAAATTTTAATAATATTAGTTAGTTTTATGATATATAATATGTATTTTTTAAAATTAAGAAATTATCTAAATATATTATGTAAACTATTGCCTATTTTATTTACTATTCACTTTAAATATTTTTTAAATATGAATTTTTTAACATGATTGTTTTATTTTTTTGTGAGTTTTATAAATAAATCTTATTTTTAAAAATTTTAAAAACTATTAAAATTTATATAAATTATTTTTATTTTATTAATTATTGAAATTAAATATTTTTTCAATATTTAAATATGAAAATTTCTCAACATTTCTTTTCTTATCTTCTATAAATTTTATAGATTACTTATATTTTTAAAATTAAGAAGTTATTTAAATTTATGATAAAAGTTTTCTATTTTGTTTACTATTGAATTTAAATATATTTCCTAATTACAAAATTTTAAATTTAATTAGCATTATCTTTTATTTTCAGTAAATTTTTCAAAATTATTTATATTTTTGAATATTAAAAATTATTTAAATATATTAGGTAACCTATTTTCTATTTGTTTTATTTTGAAATTAAGTATATTTTCAAATATGAAATTTTATTAACATTTTTTAGTAAATTTTCTAAATTACTTATATTTTCAAAAATTAAGAAATAATTTAAATATATTATGTAAAATATTTTCTATTTTATTTGTTATTGAATTTAAATATATTTTTTATTTGTTAAATATGATTTTTAACATCATTTTTCTTTATTTTCTATAAATCTTTTAAATTATTTATATTTTTGAAAATTAAGAAATTGTTTAAATATATTTTGTAAACTATTTTTTGTTTTATTTATTGTTGAATCTAATATTTTCTAATTATTAGATATGAGATTTTATTAAACCATTTTTCTTATTTTTGTAAATTTTTTTAATTTTTTATATTTTTTAAAACTAAGAAATTATTTATATATATTATGTAAATTATTTTTTATTTTGTTTGTTATTGGATTTATGTATATTTTGTCCCCTTTTGTCCACAGAATTGGCATTTCACTGATTTTCCATCAAAATCTAGAAAATTCCAAATTTGAGGCCACATAAGCAAGTTTTGGTATCAAGTCAACAATTTTTGGATGAAATTGAATTTTCCAACCAAAATAAAACTAAAATTATAAAATTTTGAAAGGTAGTGCATGTAGATTGCTAACTAAACCAACATAGATGATGAAATTTACAATTTTGCCTTGTTTTAGAAATAAGGATGGGTAGGGAAGGGGTTGGGTATAGGTTGGGGCTTACGTGCAGCGGTGGGCACTTGGTTGCCGTGGTGGGATGGGCAAGGCTTCATGGCAGGGTATGGAGCAGGCTGTGGTTTCAAAATCAATGGTGGGGTGGAAGAGGGGGTAGGTTGAGGATATTTTGGGGAAGACGATGACAAAAAAAAAAAAAAAAGACATGCCATGTCATCATCTACCCAAATTTCCTTCCATTTGGTAAAATTTCATCTAAATTTTGAAAATTTGAGTTAATATTGGAATATTTCCGACCAAAAAATCTATTGATCTAAAAAACAATGAACCAAAAATACAATTTTATACTAACTCAATTCAAGATCTTGCACTTACTGAAACTCCCATTATTGCGTTGAACAATTATACTTAAAACTCATATAACACTAGTCCTAATTTAACAAAAGCTGCCAAAACTCATAGGTGTTTCGACAATATCTAGCCAGCATTCAAGATATTCTTTAGATGTACCCATTCGTGTTTCTCTTTAATCAGTTGTTGTTGCTCTTTAATTTTCATTCAAGAGATTTTTTAGCTATACCCATATGTATTTTAATATGTCTTACTGTGAATAAAGAACTCAATCACTTATTTGTTGTTGTTGCTCATAAATTTTTTGTTTATATCTATTTAGATAAAGCTCAGAAAACTTACAAGATATTTTTTTTATCATTTTAATCAATTTATTTGTTCATTTTAGAAATCAGATTTGGGTTGCCCATAAGGCTGATCGAACTCATATTTCAAATGTCTAGAATTGGAAGGAATAGTTATTGTATTTGAAAATTGAATAACCCACCATGTAACTTCCTTGTTCAAGATACAAAGTTACAATTCCTTCATGTAGAAAATAACAAATACATGAAGATTATCTTCATATTTTCGTCCAAGTTGGAGGGCTTAGAAATAAGGGCATAGGAATAAGAGATGTTGTCATCGTTTTACAAAAAAAAATTACGACACTAAATAGAGCATTTAGGTTGTGGCTATGAACTCCTTCCATTTGTGATTGTATTTAAACAAAAATGTGCCATATATTACGAGGAAAACTCTAGTGACCAGGGCAAAATGTTTAAATTTTGGTAAGTTTATGAGCTTATATTAAGTAAAATATTTTTTTAATTCCATCATTAATATCAGAGTCTTATATTATTATATCACTTATGTTATTTTGGCTCTGTTTCATTTGATAAAATGCCTCATTTTATGTCATTCAGCATACAACCCGTTTATGAATGCTTGTGGGTCTTTAATGTCAATTTTTTATATAATTTATATTTTATCGTGACTTTTTTAACAGAAATATGTTTTTACATAGTAGAAATGATCTGCAATGTTTCATGGTAATATACTTTGTGTATATTGAGAAAAATTCAAACTCTAACTAAATGCTTTATTTGAATATCAATCTTAATATCGTTTTGGTGTATGAAACTTATATGATTAAATGATATTCGTCGAAAATTTTATAATTATATATTATATGCGAAGAATGGCCTTAATGAATGAGATATAGCCATTTAAAGTATCAATCATGTTTAAGATTTGGAATGAGGAGGACGACCATGTGTCTTCCTCCCCAATCTAATTCTCAACATCGGTGTGTATGGTGTACAAATCGTGCTATATTGTTTAAATCGAAAAATGAACACAATCATTAGATTCGGGCAAAACAAACATAGGGGATTAGCAATTAAAATAGTGCTAGAAAAAAATCATAAGGCGACACGTGTACTTCGCCCACGCGTCGCCAAGGGAAAATGATACTGTTGTGTAAACAGGCCCTTAACTCCCTAGAATGCGTGGGCACCTATGAGCAACTTTCTAGAGATAGTTTTTGGCTGAAAAAATACTGTTATAATTAATATTTTATTTTATTTTATTTTTAAACTAAAATTAATTTTTCAGTTGGTGAAAATATTTTTTCTAAATTTTAAATTGTAAATTTCGAAAAAAATTAAAAGAAATATGTTTTCTGAGCGAGAAAAATTGTGAAACTTTTTTAATATACTCTAGAAAAATATTTTGAGATATTAGCTACTTAATGGGAATTTTAAGACACTTATACATGTTATTCTCAATTTTTCTATGATAGTTTTATCAAATTGAGTATATAGAATGAATTATTATGATTATAAATGTTAAATACTTGCAATATGAAATTTGAATATCAAGATTCGCTTTATGATCACGTCTAATGATAAATGCATATTTTTATATTTATTTGTATCAATTTTTCTATATCTTCTTTGCTTTGTTCTTATTAATAATAGGTTTTTATTAATGTTTTGTATGTGACAGGAGTTTGAGAATAAAAGATCGAAAATGAGCCAAAATGAAGTTGAAAGAAGCATTTTTAGGCTAAATTGACACGGTTTTACTACGACAGTATTTGTATTTTGTGCATAAAAGTTTGATCCAAACCTCAATTGACCTGATTCTTATCTTATTGGAAAGATAAGAGATGTATCTACAACTTTTATGTTTTCAAAGTTTTCCAATTCAATTTATTTCAAAAAGTAAAATTTGGTTAAAGAGTCAAACATGCACTGAAACTTTCAGATATGACAGTCTATGTATATCTGGCATAACTCTCTTTACAAATGTGATATTGATTTAATTCAAGTGGCTACAGATATCTAACAGATAGGGCTACAATTATTATGAGACACCAAAGACTAATTTAGTTTATAAAGGGGTCAAAAATCAGTTGAAAGGGGATACACAGTGTCAGACAACCATTTTGGAAAAGAAGAAAATAGTAGCATCGGCGCCTAGGCGCGTGCTTACTGCCCTCTTCGAGAAATATGGTGCCTAGGCGCTATCCATGTGATAAAACTGATGCTTTTGATTAGAATGATGGCAAGTGGCAATCCTTTACACCTTTTGGCATATATTTGTGATATGTATACACTAGATACATATATCATACCATACACATTACTCACTTTACACCAAATGCACAACACACCTTCTTCACTTTACACCAAATGCACAATACACCTTCCTCACTTTACACAAAATACACAACATATTTTACACACTTTACACCAAATCACATCATCATCTCACACTTTATAAAAGGGCACTATCATTTCAACATAAATATCCATTTTCAGATTCATTCACTCTCTACATTCATTCACATTTTGAAAGCACTCTTGGAGTTTTTGGAGCTTCAAGGAAGAAAAAGTGGAAGAGGCTTGGAGGAGGAGACATCCATAATCTATCATCAACCTCAACTATCTTCTTCAACCAATAAATTTTTTTGATTCCCAATGTTGCTAATTTTTATTCTCTTGTCATTTCTTATCATGTTAGGCTAAACCTCTTTATTGGTTGAGGTTGATTTCAAAGCCCTAGACATGAGTTTTTGCAATTGAATGTTTGATATTATTAATCAATTTTTCAATTGAGGTTGTTTATGTTTTTCTATACTTAATGTTTTATGGGTATTTTCTTACTTTGTTTGGGTGCGCAACCAAATCGGATTTGAGAATTTCCTATAACTAGATTAGAGATTTTAGATCTGTAATTATCTTGAATTTCTAATCATATGTAGTAAATTGTGATTAATGATTATGGGATATTTTTATTAATTGCAATGGAAAATATAACCTAAGTTAAATGACTCGAACTTGTGTGGTTGTTACTTAGATCAATCTATTTTTCTTATTTTAATGCATCCATTGGATTAAATCTAGAGATCTTGTTCTAGATTGTTTGGTGAGTAGAAAATTAGATAGAGAGCTTGTTCTATCTAACGAGAAACTAAGGAAAGATTGGGGTAGTAGAGTTTGTTATTACATACGGTTGATAATTTCATTGGCAAATTGTTCATAATATTGATATAAAATTAGAACTCATTGTCTAGTAGTGACAATGAAACCTCAACCTACTTTAATCGATTGTTGATTGTTTTTTTGATTTTTATTGATTTATATTTTAATTAGTTTTAATTTCTGTGACTTAATTAATCAACTCAATCCCTTCCCCCCCTCCCCCCTGTTTATTTCTAGAGTTTGCTTGTTGAAATCTTGGTTTTAAGTTAAAATTCTTAATTAGTTGAGTCGATAGTAAATCAATTAACTTTGAACCTCGTGGATCGACTGTTATTTGCTCTATACTCATTAAACATTTATTGAAGTAAGGTTTAAATTTGATTGACCTACGGCAACCAATCAAGTTTTTAGCGCCGTTGCCGGAGACCAAACGTCTAATTGATTCATTGTCTATTTCAAGTTTTCATTTTACTTTACTTACTTCTTTTTGTTAGTTTATATTAGTTTGTTTTCTTGTTATTTTTAGATTTTATGTCATCGGAGGACTTGAGGTTGAGACTTGAGCAAATTCGGATTAACTTGAATACACCACTGCCACTATTACCATCACTTCCACATATACCTCCAATCAATTCACCACCCAAGTTCGAGTTTGAAACTCTTCTTCCGAATTTTGAAACTCCTTATCAACCCGAAACTATTGAAATGACACATAATCATAGAACATTGAAGGAGTTAGCTGCTCCCAATTTGGAGAATCAACCATTGTGTATCACATATCCCAACTTAGAAGCTAACTTTGGACTCAAATCTGGGATGATTCATCTTTTGCCCACATTCCATGATTTTGCGGATGAGGATCCAAATAAACACTTGAAGGAATTTTATGTCGTGTGCTCTAGTATGAAACCAGCTGGCATTTCAGAAGAAAATATCAAGCTTATTGCCTTTTCTTTTTCATTGGCGGATTCGGCAAAGGAGTGGCTTTATTATATACCGTCTGGCACGATTACCACATGGAATGAAATGCAAAGGGTGTTTCTTGAGAGGTATTTTCTAGCTTCCAAGGTAGGGAGTATCTGAAAAGAAATATGTGGATTCGACAATACAATGGGGAATCTCTCAATGAGTATTGGGAAAGATTTAAGAAGTTGTGTGCCAGTTGCCCTCATCATCAAATCAGTGATCAACTTCTCATTCAATATTTCTATGAGGGGCTTATACCAATGGAAAGAAGCATGATTGATGCTGCAAGTGGAGGGGCTTTAGTTGACAAGACACCCGAGGCAGCAAGGAATCTAATTGCAAATATGACTGCAAATTCTCAATAATTCATCACTTGTAACCACCACAGCCACCTAAGAGTGTCAATGAGGTAAACACATCACTTCTTGAACAAAAGCTTTCACACCTCACATTTTTAGTGCAACAAATGGCAGTAGGGCAACAAGTCAAAGCATGTGAAGTATGTTGCATGGTAAGGTACCCACGGATATGTGTCCATCTCTCCAAGAAAGTTCTATGGAGCAAGCAAATATGATTGGTGGTTTTCCAAGTCAACCAAGGTAAAGATATAATCCATTCTCCAACACTTATAATGAAGAATGAATGGAAGGATCATCCTAATTTGAGATACGGGAACCAACAACAACAACCTACTCCATTTCAAATGCCAAACCGACCACTCAATTTTTATCAATTGAATGTGCAACCACCTTTTCAATCTCCACAACAATCGGGCGTATTCTTGGAGGATCTCGTGAAAGCACTTGCTACTAATACTATGTAATTTCAACAAACCACACAAACCCGTCTCCAATATATTGAAAATCAAGTAGGGCAAATAGCCACTACCTTAAGCCGATTGGAAACATAAGGATCGGACAAGTTACCTTCCCAACCCGTGGTGAATTCTAAGGAAAATACAAGTGCCATAACTCTTAGAATCGGAAAATAATTGGAGTCTCCTAGCTTGCCAACAAAAGAAGTATCCAAAGAGGTTGAGAAGGGCGAGTCAAGCAATACCATCCCTTCATTAGATGATTCTCACTCTCCTACTCATCTACCACATGTAGTCAAGGAGAATCCAAAGTCAGTAATCATTTCTAAACCTCTCTCTCATAATTATATAACACCTCCACCTTTTCCTAGCAGGTTAGCAAAATCTAAGAAAAAGGAGCAAAAAAAGAAAATCCTTGAAACTTTTCAAAAAGTGGAGGTAAACATCCCTCTTCTTGATGCCATCAAACAAGTACCTTGCTATGCCAAATTTCTCAAGGAGCTGTGCACCAATAAAAGAAAGTTGAGAGGGGATGAAAAAGTAAGTATGGGGGAGAATGTTTCAGCGGTTCTTAAAACAAAACTCCCTCCAAAGTACAAGGATCTGGGCACTTTCACCATCCTTATACCATTGGTAACACCAGGTTTGAAAAGTGCATGTTAGATTTAGGTGCATCAATCAATGTCATGCCACATGCCATTTATGTTTCCTTAAATGTAGGCCCTTTAGAAAAAACTGGTGTTGTTATTCAATTAGCGGATAGATCAAATGCATACCCTAAAGAGTTATGGAGGATGTTTTGGTACAAGTGAATGAATTGGTTTTTCCTGCGAATTTTTATATTCTTGAGATGGAAGATGATAGATCTTTACATCCTACACCCATTCCTAAAAACAGCTCGGACTAAAATTGATGTTCATGATAGCACATTGTCTATGGAATTTGATGGTGAGATAACTAGATTTAATATTTTTGAAGCTATGAGGTATGCTAGTGTTGTGAAAATTCGTGAACGCAAATACACGTTATCGTATACAAATAATAAAATGATGAATCAATTATCATTATCACAAAAATTGTTGAATTATTAAGTATCGAAATTACGTCAACTTCAATTTTATTTGAATAAATACATTTTTGTGATTTTGCTTATAAACTAAATTCAAACTAAACTTAATGATAGAAAGAATTTAAAGATAAAATTCATTAACTTAAAAGTCTAGGGTTATGATTTCATCGTCATTAATCCGAATTGAATAATTCATCTCATCAATCTCAATTTATTTCTTAAGTGATAGTCGAGAATCCCTAAATTATCCACTAGCCTCTTCCAAGATCTAATGAAAATATCATCAATTGCGAACCCACTATATTCCTATGTGAATTACAACAATCAACAATTCATTAGGTTGTATGGAGTCTCAAACATGACTACACAAACCATGTAAGTATATTCCCATCTCATATGTAATTTATGATTTTCTACACATAGAACTAGACACATATATTACCTCCCGGGTCAATATGATTACAAAATCATTCAATTAGTGGTCAATTAATTGAAAGAATTAAAAACAATGTAGAAAACTCAACTTCAAAATAAATCGAGAATTGAATTGATACAAATATTCAAAACATCATAATTAGATTACATCATAACCCTAGAAAAATAAATTAATTCATGATGGTAAAAATAAAAGATAAATGAACAATATTCATACACAATATTAATGAGAAAAGGAGGAAAAATAAATAAAACTTGGAAGATGATGAGTTTATTCCCTTGTAGATGTCTTCTTCTCAAATTTTGGAAGAATTCTTTCCTCTTCTTCTTCTTCATTGGCTTGTTTTCTCTTCTTTCCCTCTCTCAAAATCTGAGACTTTTGGAATACTTAAACTTGATGGGAGATGTCCTAAAGATGGCATAAAATATCAATTTGCCCTTACTTGCCTGGTTGGCAATGCCTAGGCGCTGCATCACTTTGCAGTCCAGTGAGGGCAGCCCCTAGGCGTTGCACATTCTGTCCTAGACAGACATTGCAGCGCCTAGGCGCTGCTCTTGCTATTCAAGTTCGATCTCTGCTGCGCTTATATCATTCTCTAACTACTTTTTAACCTATTTATATGCTAAATTGGCTTTTAGTACCTTCATATGAATTGTACCTCTATGTTTTGGCTTTCTATAGGGACTTGAATCAACTCAATATAAAATTGGTGAACAGATTTATGTCTAAAATACCAAGATGTGTCATACCAAAAATTTTCAGTCAAGTGTAGACTATTTAACCCAATTTTTATCATTGAAATAGAAGGAAATGAATTTCATGGTAAACATAAAAATTATAGATATATCTCTTGGATTTCCAATGATTCAAGAAACAAGTCAAAATGACATTGGAATAAAAAGTTATGATTGAAATATGAAAACTGCCCCAATAGCACCAAAAAACGAATTATTCTAAATTTAAACCAAATTTTATTTTTCTTTCCATTTTCTCCTCATTATGATATTACCTACAATATTTCAAACTAAATGCATAAAAAGTAACAAAGCACTCAAAAATTAAATAAAAAGTTAAACAAATGACACTCAATTAATAGGTATAAAATCCACTCATCAAATACCCCCAAACTTAATATTTTGCTAGTCCTCGAGCAAAAGAAAAAAATAAAACAAGTAAAATAATAAGTGATAATTAAACCTACTAGTCAAATGAGTTTCACAAAATGTTGTAAGTTTATAACTCAAGAAAATATCAAAATATCATCAAAATGCATGATTTCAACTTAAGTGCCAAATTCACCCATCTTTAAATCCTTTGAGTGTGTGTGTATGGCCTCTTACACTTAAATTTTTACTACTCGGATTGGTTTATGCAAACTCATAACAAAATTATTGATCTCTTATTTATTTGTTTTATAATTCCATAGGCTTGTTTTTCATGTCACTCTCCACTAATGTAGACTAATACAACACCAAGGATCATTAGGACTTTGAAAGCTTGTAATGTGTGGCTAAGGTAATGGTAGGATAAAAGATAATAGTAGCTCAAATTACTCATAACACACAATTATTCTAAAACCTTGTTGATGAGCATCACCACATTTTCATCTCACACCTTCATGAACCTTTCTTTTTTTTTATTTTTCATACCACTTTATTCGTTAAACTCCCTTTTTTCACATTTTTTTTGAAGTGCTACACCCCCAAACTTATTTTTTTTTATAAACAACGGGTGTTGTACTCTTTTCTCATATTTCTTGACATATTTTTTTTTTTTGGAGTTTTGTACAAATCACCACCTCTCTTTTGCCATTTTTTTAAACCACTTTCATTACTCAAAATGATGTTACTAAAATAGTAATGAGTTGAGTGTGGGGTAATATATAAGATAAAAAGAAAAATATTAGTTGAAGTTGATTTGTAGGGTGACAAAGAAAATGGCTCATTAAACTCAATTGGGGGACACTAGGGATTATGCATCATAAACAGGGTGGCTTAAAAGGCTCAAACGGTCCAAAATTAGCCTAAATCACTTCTCTAATGTTATGCAGCCCAGGATTTCACCTCGAGTGACAATCAAACAAGTTCTAGAATTATATGAGATCGCAAAAAAAAAATATCGAGTTCACATAAACTTTTTCTAAGTAAACAGAAAATCCAAATATTCAAGGCTATGTGCTCAATATGTCAAAGGATTACAAGAAAGATAAAAATTAACACAAGAGTCAAGCACATACATAAGCAGAACATTCATCAATTTGCAAAAGCTATAAATAAACAAAATTAAATGAAACACATGCATCCACCCCCAAACTTAGAACTAACATTGTCCTCAATATTAAATAAAGCAAGATAAGGCACAGAAGACTTTCCTGAATGGTGTTAGTTCTCATCAACTTGATCATCATCCTCTTCTAGAATAGTGATGGATGTGCATTCATTAGTTGGTGGTACATCACTCCTTATTTTACAGATCCCTCCCAAAACTTGAGTTGGATCCTGAAATGAAAACAAACAGACTAAAATAACAAAATTAATATTAAACAACTAAATAATAAAAATAAAAGAAAATTTAAAACACTTGGGTTGCCTCCCAAGAAATGTTTGATTTATAGTCTTCAGCCGGACTTCTTCTTTGCTCAACCGGGGTCTAAGAATAAGTGTTTCTCATGCCATGCTTTTGTATGCTCCAGAAGTGTTGCTCAACTGATGTGTATTCCATTTTTGCAGTTGATATTATTGATTCCCATTCGGTACATTTGCCTACCGGCTCATGCCATTCGGACTTTGCAATGCACCGGCCATATTTCAAAGGTGTATGGTGAGCATTTTCTCCGAGTACATTGAGAACATCATAGAGGTATTCATGGATGATTTCAGTATTTATGGTGATTCGTTTGATAAATGCCTAGATAACCTTATACTTGTACTTCAAAGATGTATTGAAACTAATCTTGTGCTCAATTGAGAGAAATGTTATTTTATAGTTGATCAAGGGATAGTGTTGGGGCATGTAATCTTTGCTAGAGGGATTGAGGTTGATAAATCTAAGATTGATCTTGTGCGTTTCTTACCCCCACCCTCAAGTGTTAGGGAGATTTGCTCTTTTCTTGGTTATGCAGGTTTTTATCGCAGGTTTATTAAAGATTTTTCCAAAATAGCACTTTCCTTGTATAGATTACTTCAAAAAGATGTGATTTTTGAGTTTGATGACAATTGCATGACAGCTTTTAGCAAGCTCAAGGAACTTCTTACCTCAGCACCTATCATCCAACCACCAAATTGGGAACTTTCTTTGAACTTATGTGCAATGCAAGTGACTATGCAGTTGGTGCTGTATTGGGGGCAACGAGTAGGGCGAACTCCTCATGCCATTTACTATGCATCACGTATTTTAAATGATGCCCAACTTAACTATTCTACCACTAAAAAGAAACTTTTGGCGATTATTTTTGCTTTAGAAAAATTTTGTTCATATTTGATTGGTGCAAAAGTAATTATTTATTCTGATCATGCAGCCCTAAGGTACTTGCTCAACAAGAAGGATGCCAAGCCATGACTCATTCGATGGATCCTTCTTATACAAGAGTTTGACTTGGAAATCAAGGACAAAAAGGGGTCCGACAACTTGATTGCGGACCATCTTAGTAGGTTGGTACATGAGGAAGATACATTACCATTAAATGAAGGTTTCCCGAATAAGCAACTTCTAGCAATGAGTATGGCAACCCCTTGGTATGCCGACATTGTTAATTTCTTAGTTATTAGGAAATTACCGGATGAATTAACTAAGGCACAAAAAGAGAAGATCAAGAGTGATGCTAAATACTACATTTGGGATAATCCATACCTTTGGAAGCATTGTTCCGATTAAGTGATAAGGAGGTGCGTGCATGAAAGTGATTTTATTTCCATTCTAAAATTTTGTCATTCTCTTGCATGTGGTGGATATTTTGGATCAAAATGGATTGCCCTTAAGGTGCTTGAAAGTGGTTTCTATTGGCCCTCATTATTCAAGGATGCCAATCGCCATTGCAAATTTTGTGATTGGTGTCAAAGGACAAATAACTTGGGACCTAGGAATCAAACGCCACAAACTCTTATACTTATTGTTGAAATTTTTTATGTTTGGTGCATTGATTTCATAGGCCCATTTTCTCTTTCTTTTGGTAATCTTTACATTATACTTGCTGTCGATTATGTCTCAAAGTGGGTGAAAGCCAAAGCCACTCGAATTAATGATTCAAAAACTGTTGTACATTTTGTCAAGTCCCACATTTTTACAAGGTTTGGCACGTCTCAAGCTATGATTAGCGATAGAGGCACCCACTTTTGCAATAGGTTAGTGGAAGCTCTTTTCAAGAAGTATAACATCACACATCGAGTTTCCACATCATATCATCCACAAACAAGTGGCAAGTGGAGGTGTCCAATAGGGAGATCAAGTCTATCCGTGAGAAAATGGTTAAAATGAATAGGAAAGATTGGAGCATTCGCCTTGATGATGCCTTATGGGCATATCGAACAGCTTACAAAACTCCCATTGGCATATCCCCCTATCGGTTAGTTTATGGGAAACCTTGTCACCTTCCGATATAGTTAGAGCATAAAGCATGGTGGGCAGTGAAATAATGCAACCTGGAGATGGATGCAGTAGGGGAACAAAGAAAGTTACAACTTCAAGAGCTTGAGCAGATTCGTAATGATGCCTATAAAAATTCCCGAATCTATAAAGAGAAGGCTAAGGCATTTCGTGATAGGATGATTTCTAGAAAAGACTTTGTCATTGGTCAAAAAGTTCTTCTATTTCATTCACGTCTTAAGTTATTTTTGGGTATATTGCAATCTTGTTGTGTTGGTCTTTTTATTGTTTCTAATATATTTTCTCATGGTGCAGTTGAAATACGAAGTTTGAAGACGGACAAAATATTCCAAGTTAATGGCCATAGGTTGAAACTTTACTATGAGGATTTTCAATCGGATAATATAGATGAGACCCTCATTTATGAGCCAACATATGTTGATGAGTGAAAAAAAAAGACGTTGTCGGGCTGAGGACGTTAAACCAAGTGCTTATTGGGAGGCAACCCAACGGATGGAAAAGAAGTCATTTAAAGTTTACAACCACAAATTTGATTTCTCTAACTCTCATTCTCTTTTCTTTCTATCCATTTTATTTTATATAACTCTTTTATTTTGCTTTGTTTGTAAATAATCCAACCCTATTGCATTTAATTCTTTATTTTAGTAGCTTAGGCTTACATTGAGGATAATGTAAGAATTAAGTGTGGGGGGAAGAATTTAGACTTACATATTTTTATTTTTATTTTGAGTCCTAAGTTTTCTTCCAATTTCGATGATAAGAATTGAGCATGAATGATATGGTTTGTTTGACGATAGGTGTTGTTTTAGACCTTGATATTATTCTTTGGTTGATTTATTTTTCATGATGATTATACTCAACTCTTTTTGCATAAATAGCTATGTTCTTTGGTATGGAAACAAACATGTTAAAATAGGTAATTCTTATACCCTCACTTTAATTGTCACTTAGGTTTCAACATGTGGAAGTTGAATATTAGAAGTCTTTCGGAGGTCTATCGAGGCGAACAACTGATTGAGCATTACTTGAAAAATGATTAAGACACTAGACTTTCTAGTACCATGGCCAAAGCAACTTATTTCCCTTGTGATGTTCCAAGAAGAATATCTCCCATAGTGAGCCACTTTGAGCCTTTTATTGAATAAGCTATTTCATTAATAACCATATCTTCTTACCTAGCCTAAATACATTATCATCCTACCCTTGTTCTAAAAATAAATTGAAACTTGAGAGACACTTCAATGATAAGGTGAGCTTGCAAAAGAAATTTGGGTTGAAATAGAAGATAAGTGTGGGGGAGCTAAACAAAAAATAAAACAAAAAGAAAGAAAGAAAGAAAGAAAACAAGGAAGAAAGTTGCAAAAAAAATAAAAAAAATCATTGTGAGCTGCAAATACAAATGGGATAATGCAAAATTGATGAGAATAATAAAGAATGGTCCAACACAATGATATTAGGCCCCAATGTTGAAACTTGTGGATAATGAAAATCATTCCTTGATAAAATTTATGTCTTTCATTTCATGAAGTTTTTAGAATTTTTGTTGCATCCTATCCATTTCTTTCTTATGCCACACACTACCCTTTGCCCCCATTACAACCATTGTTTAAGACCTTTTGATTTCATGTGGTGCCTTCGGTGTAGTGGAGATATATACTAAAGTAAGAGCCTATGATGTTCGACTCTTTCATTAGAAACCAAGTGATAGCTTTTATAAGGTTGTATGAGAATTCACTTATTTGAATCATGTATGGTTTCATCACTATTGACAATGATTATTTACACACATACTTTAGTATGATTATTGTGGAAATTTATTGACTTTTGAATGACTAAGAGTTAAATTCAACACTTGTTTGACTTCATTATCATATTACTTCGTTGCTCCCTAAGAATTAATCGTTGGAAGTTAGAGGTCATAGGTGTTTGTGGGTATCACCGCAGGAAGCCCTCACGAGACTACAACTCATCCTCTATGGTCCACTTAGGGGTTTAAAGGCTTGTTGCATGTGCTAAATGCAATCGTAATTTCCTACGAAAGTGGATTAGCTTAGTTTGTGTTTATGTCTTGTTTTAGGTTTGCTCGAGGACGAACAAAGGTTAAGTGTGGGGGAATTTGATAAGTGCATATTTTTATATTTATTTGTATCAATTCTTCTATGTCTTATTTGCTTTGTTCTTGTTAATAATAGGTTTTTATTAATGTTTTTTGTGTGATAGGAGTTTGAGAATGAAAAGATTGAAAATGAGCCAAAACGAAGTTGAAAGAAGTATTCTTGGGCTAAATGGACACGGTTCCACTGCGGCAGTGTTTGTATTTTTGGCATAAAAGTCTGATCCAAAGCTCAATTGACCTGATTCTTATCTTATTGGAAGGATAAGAGATGTATATACAACTTTAATGTTTTCAAGGTTTTCCAATTCAATTGATTTCAAAGAGTAAAATTCGGTTAAAGAGTAAAATATGAACTGAAATTTTCAGATATGGCAGTCTATGTATATTTGGCATAACTCTCTCTACAAATGTAATATTGATTTGATTCAAGTGGCTACATATAGCTAAAAGATAGGGCTACAATTATTATAAGACACCGATGGCCAATTCAGCTTATAAAGAAGTTAAAAATCAGTTGAAAGGGGATACATAGTGTCAAACAGCCATTTTGGAAAAGAAGAAAACAGTAGCATTGGCGCCTAGGCGCCCTGTTTTCGGCTTCTAAGCGCCATGCTTACTGCCCTCTTCGAGAAATATGGTGCTTAGGCGCTATCTATGTGACAAAACTGATGTTTTTGATTGGAATGGTGGCAAGTGGCAATCCTTTACACCTTTTGGCATATGTTTGTGATATGTATACACTAGATACATATATCATACCACACACATTACTCACTTTACACCAAATGCACAACACACCTTACTCACTTTACACAAAATACACAACACATCTTACACACTTTACACCAAATCATATCACCATCTCACACTTTATAAAAAGGCACTATCATTTCAACACAAACATCCATTTTCAGATTCACTCACTCTCTACATTCATTCACATTTTGAAAGCACTCTTGGAGTTTTTGGAGCTTCAAGGAAGAAAAAGTGGAAGAGGCTTGGAGGAGGAGACATCCATAATCTACCATCAACCTCAACTATCTTCTTCAACCAATAAGTTTCTTTGATTCCCAATGTTGCTAATTTTTATTCTCTTGTCATTTCTTATCATGTTAGGCTAAACTTCTTTATTAGTTGAGGTTGATTTCAAAGCCCTAGACATGAGTTTTTATAATTGAATATTTGATATTATTGATCAATTTTCTAATTCAGGTTGTTTATGTTTTTTTATACTTAATGTCTTATGGGTATTTTCTTACTTTATTTGGGTGCACAACCAAATCGGATTTGAGAATTCCCTACAACTAGATTAGAAATTTTAGATCCATAATTATCTTGAATTTCTAATCATATATAGTAAATTGTGATTAATAATTATGAGATATTTTTATTAATTGTAATGAAAAATATAACCTAAGTTAAATGACCCGAGCTTGTGTGGTTGTTGCTTAGATCAATCTATCTTTCTTATTTTAATGCATTCATTGGATTAAATCTAGAGAGCTTGTTCTAGGTTGTTTGGTGGGTAGAAAATTAGATAGAGAGCTTGTTCTATCTAACGAGAAACTAAGGAAAGATTGGGGTAGTAGAGCTTGTTATTACATACGGTTGATAATTTCATTGGCAAATTATTCATAATATTGATATGAAATTAGAACTCATTGTCTAGTAGTGGCAAATAAAACCTCAACCTACTTTAATCGATTGTTGATTGTTGTTTTGATTTTGATTGATTTATATTTTAATTAGTTTTAATTTCTGTGACTTAATTAATCAACTCAATCCCTTCTCCCCCCCCCCTCCCCCAAACATTTGTTGTTTATTTCTAGAGTTTGCTTGTTGAAATCTTGATTTTAAGTTAAAATTCTTAGTTAGTTGAGTCGATAGTAAATCAATTAGCATTGATCCTCGTGGGATCGACTGTTATTTGCTCTATACTCGTTAAACATTTATTGAAGTAAGGTTTAAATTTGGTAGGCCTACGACAACCGACCATCTAATATATTCTTTTTTTTTATTATTGGTAAGAAGCCAAGAATAATTATAAGTGTATAAATGTTGGAATTTTTTTTGTTAAGCCTCAAACAAGATAATTGGTTGTATATGAACATATTTAGTGGTTTATGTTAATATGTTATGTACCATATATTTGTTTGAAATTTATGAAATTATGAATGCATTTCGTAGTTTTAAGCATTTGATATGATGGAACATGCTTATCTCATTATGTAAATAACCAGATGTGTTCTTACATATATAATGTATATTAAATTATATGGTTAAATTCATTTTTCCCCCTTTTACTATCCATTTAGTATCAATACCCTCCTCTACAATAAAAACCTTCATGTATCCCCTTGAAGTTAATATTCTGTTAGAAAACTAATGGTTGATTTAATAACATGGCATTAAGATTTTCTTTTTTGCTTTTGTAAAAGTCATTGCAATTTTTGTGACAGAAAAGTCCTTTGCATTAATATATGCTCAAGCATTACTCCGACTTTGCTTTCAATTCTTTTTATGCAAAATTAATGTGTTGACGATATCCTAATCAATATATAGAAATAACTAAAAAATATGCTATTCCATAATAATGTGTTGACACTATTCTAATCAACACACAAAAACTACTCAAAAATATCCAAAAAATATTCTGCATGTTCAAGAAGTACTTGACATACATATCCCAAAATATTATGTTCAAAAGCTAGTTCCTCCAATAAACATAAATTTGCAAATTCTGATTCTCCATGATCTTTAATCACTATAAAGTTGCTAGGTGAAGATTGATTTGAAAGCATTATGTCACCAAATCGAGTTGGTAGTTTTTTAATCTAGTATATAAAAAGAAAATATAAAGGAATTAAAACGGAGTACTGGTGTTATGATTATTTTTCAATCATTTGAAAGATATATACCTGGACATTTGTAGATGATTTTCTTCCATTTCCACCACTTGATTCAATACTCACTATGCTATTATTTGCACCATAAGTTGTTGTTTGCACCTATATAGTCACACAAATCTTAGTTAGACAAAGTAGATAAATCATATAAGAGCTAAAAAGACAAGGATACAAGATATACTTGTGTTGCAGGTTTGAAGTGAGTCATATTTGAGAATTCTAACCCATTCTAGTTACCAAATCCACATTCTGGACCATTTTCTCTATTTATTTCCCTACATTTTACTCTAGTGCTTTCCATTCTCTTTATTCCACTTTCATCAATTGTTACTTGAGTAGGTATATGTGTTCCAATTTCAAGGACAACAGCTCCCTTCCCCTTCCATTTCTTGCTATGTTGTTAGTTGGACTAGTATTAAAGGTAAAGCTAACTCTAGAGGCTTGAGTAGAAGTTTGTGTTGATGGTATGCCAGTGAATCCAACAACATCAATACCCTAAGTATGAAAAAAAATCATGGCATGAATTTATATGAAACAAAATTACAGAAAACTAATACTATATATTTATACTTACCTAGTGAACTAAAGTTGGATTCTACATTAGAGGCCTTTTGCAGGTTTTCCTATTGTGCTCTGTATCGCCACAATCATGATTCTTCCCTTTCTAGTGACCCTTGTTCTATCAGCAATCTCATTAGCTCCCTTCTTTCTTAATTTTTTAGGTATATAAGAAAGTCTTCTAAATGGTGGTGGCATTATTATTTAGTAGATTATTAAGAATTAGCATAAATGTTTGAGAAGACATGGGGGCAGATAATGTAATTATTTATATACCATCTTATAATATTGAACAAAATAATAAGGATGTACAAATGCTTATGGATCTTTATTATCTGTCAAAATAGCACTGACAACATATGTTCATGGAATCCGTGTGAGATCCCACTCCTTACAAGTGTATGTATGACTATTTAAATCAACCTCAAATGTTGTTGTGCACCCTGAAATCTACCAAATACCCCTTCCTATAGAAAATGGCTCAAAGTCCATAGCAGTATGTTTTATTTTGTTCAGCTTGTCAATAATCCTTAGACAGATATTGTCATTATACTTTTCGATCCACTTATTTTTCTTTTCATACCTACACATCAATTACCTCCTCAAACTCTCCAACATTGTTAAAATGGGTTGCTCCCTAGCTTCTTTAATGTAGTTGTAAGATTCACATAAGTCATTACTTAGCATGTCACATTTAGCCCTGAGTGACATCTTAAGCTTACACCATAATTCAAGAGGGATCTTTACCAAGTAATTGTAAGCCGTTGGATCAATTTTCTTGATTTTTTCCATGTTTTGTATAAAACTATCCTCTAATGAAGTATTTGCAACCTACATCAACTGTTTTATTGCAATATCTTTAAATCTCAACTTAAAGTTGGCATATAAATGCCTTAAACAGAATCTATGCTCTATTATAGGCATTAATTGCTAAAATAACTCCACCAACCCCTTCTGCCTATCACTAATAAAACTCCACCCCCATCTCATCAACACTATCTATTACTTTTGTGAGTAAGAATAAGAACCAAATCCAACTATCCTTGCACTCAGATTCAACTACTGCAAAGAAAAGTGGATATATCTGATTGTTACCATCCTTTCCAATAGTTGACATGAGTTGCCCCCCAAATGGTCCCTTTAGAAAACAGGCATCTAATCCTATGATTGGTCTACAACCCTCAATAAATCTCCTTTTCTATGCATCATACAAGATAAAAAGTCTTTGAAATTGTGGAAAAATAGAGAAGATAAATGAAGATAAAATCATTTCTATTATTTACAATTCTGTACAAGGGTTACTTATATACAATCAACCCTAACTATAAATAAGGAAACTACTTAATCAAATCAAATCAATCTTCTAATTAAGGAAGGTCAATCAAATCCTCTAATTGAGAAATCACACCCTAATCATAGGTAATTATAGCTCATACTTTCCCACACTCCCCCTCAAGCTGGTGAATAGATATTTTCCATTCCCAGCTTGGAAACCTTCGTTTGAAATGCCGTACTACTTAAACCTTTGGTCAGTACATCTGCAAGCTGGTAGTGAGTAGGCATATAAGGGATACAGATCAATCCACTTTCTAATTTCTCCTTAATGAAATGTCTGTCAATTTCTATATGTTTTGTTCGGTCATGTTGTACTGGATTATGTGCAATGCTGATTGCAGACTTGTTGTCGCAGTAAAGTCTCATAGGACCATCCCACCTGATGTTCAAATCTTCCAAAATGATCTTGAACCATAGTAACTCGCAAACCCCTTGGGCCATTGCTCAAAATTCTGCTTCAGCATTGGATCTTGCCACCACATTTTGTTTTTTACTCTTCCATGTTACAAGATTCCCACAAAGGAAGGTACAATACCCAGTTGTTGATCTTCTATCTACTATAGACCCAGCTTAGTCTGCATCGGTGTATGCTTCAAGTACTAGCCCTGTACTTCTTCGAAACAAGATACCCTTCCCTAGAGTTCCCTTAAGATATTGTAACACCCGGTTGACAGCTTGCAAATGAACCTCCTTTGGATTATGCATAAACTGACTAATCATACTTACTGCATAAGCTATATCCGGTCTTGTGTGAGAGAGATAAATTAGTCTCCATACAAGTCGTTGATACCTTCCTTTATCCACAACAACATCTTCCTCAGCCTCTCCAAGTTTGTGGTTGGAATCTATCGGTGTGCTAACTAGCTTACATCCCAACTTTCCGATTTCCTTGAGAAGATCTATAACATACTTTTGTTGAGAGATTAAAATTCCCTTATTTGAATGCACAACCTCAATTCCTAGGAAGTATTTCAACCTTCCTAATTCATTGATCTCAAATTCCTTGGCCAAATAATGCTTCAAAACCTGTCTTTCTTTTTTATCGTTCCCTGTTATGATGTTATCGTCAACGTATACCAAGAGAGCAGTTACTCCCCCTGAATTTGAATGTTTCACAAACAACGTATGATCCCCTTGACTTTGTCTGTATCCCATCTTTGTCATAACCTTCGCAAACCTTCCGAACCATGCCCTTGGAGATTGCTTAAGCCCATATAACGTCTTCTTTAGCTTGCACACATGATTAGCAGCTATGTTCCTTCTAAATCCCAGTGGAATCTCCATATAAATTTCCTCTTCAAGATCTCCATGCAAAAATGCATTTTTTACATCAAATTGCTGCAAATCGCAATTATAATTAGCAGCTAAGGATAATAGAATTCTGACGGTATTCATCTTGGCAACCGGAGCAAACGTCTCTTGATAATCCACTCCATATATCTGAGTATATCCTTTAGCTACCAATCTCGCTTTATACCTCTCTAGTGACCCACCTGCTTTATATTTCATTGTGTACACCGACCTGCATCCCACTGGTCTTTTTCCTGCAGGTAATGGCACCAACTCCCAAGTTTTATTCTTTTCTAATGCCTGCATCTCAACATTCATAGCTTGTTTCCAATTTTCATTAGATAAAGCCTCGGATAAACTGGTAGGTATGTGAATACTATTCAAATTTGTAAGAAAACTCCTATGAGTTGGTGAAAATTTTTCAAATGACACAACATATGAAAGTGGATAAAAAGGATGCTTAGTACACTCCCTAGTTCCCTTCCTAATAGCAATAGGAACATTTAGATCTGAGTTACTATTTGAATGATAGTTTAATTCAGTTTGTAAAGGAAAGCTAGAAGATGTTACCTCATTTCCAGGGTCCGGGTTAGATCCCGAACTGGTGCAAGTTCTGGGATTGAAGCTTTCTTTCTCGAGTACACTTCAGCAAATGGGGATAGTTGTGTAGGCATGGTTTCAATAGTATGCAAGGGTTCATCAGGCTCAATAAGAGACTTAGGTATAGAATCATCAAACTCAGTTGGATTTGGAAGTGTTGGTGTTGACGAGGAAGGAGCAGGGAGCACGGGTGTTATTGAGGAAGGTAGATCGGAAAGAAATGAGTCCTTATCTTCCATAACTGCATTCTCCCCCTGAAGATAAGGAGTGGAAAAGTATGATTCTTTTTCGTGGAAAATGACATCTACAGAAGTATAAAACTTCTTAGAAGGTGGATGGTAGTACTTATATCCCTTTTGAGTTGGAGAGTAGCCCATAAAAACACATCTAATTGCCCTTGGATCTAATTTTCCCCTGTTTGAACTATGAACATGGACATAAGACACACACCCAAAAATCTTAGGAATGAGATGGTTTGAAGTACGTAGATTAGGGTAGAATTTGGAAAGTATTTCCATAGGACTCTTGAAATCTAAGACTCTAGATGGTAACCTATTTATAAGGTATACGACTGTTAACACTGCTTCCCCCCAATAAGATTTAGGCATTTTGTTTTGAAACAGAAATGCTCGGGTTGTATCAAGAAGATGACCATTTTTCCTTTCAGCAATTCCATTTTATTGTGGAGTGCTTACACATGATGACTCATGAATTATGCCTTCCTTTTGAAAGTATGGAGTTAAAACCTGATTGAAGTACTCCCTAGCATTGTCTGACCTAAATCATTTGATTTTGACGCCAAACTGATTTTGAACCATGATATGGAAATTTGGGAGGACAAAACTCACATCAGATTTGTTTTTAAGCAGAAAAATCCAAGAGACTCTAGTGCAATCATCAATGAAGGACACAAACCACCGTGCTGCAGAAATGTTTGGAATAGGAGAAGGACCCCAAATGTCACTATGGATTAAGGAAAAAGGAATTGAACTTCTTTTGTTGCTAATTGGAAATGGTACTCGTTTGTGCTTTGCAAGTTCACATACTTCACAATGAAAATTTTCGACATCTAACCCCTTACTTAAAGAAGGAAACAGAATGTTGAGAGTTCTGAATGATGGATGTCTAAGTCTACGATGATAAAGCCATTTTTTTTTTATTGTATAAAGAACGCTCAGAAAAAAATGACAAAGGTGACCTGCTCATTTTGACACTCGAATTGCTTGGTGTCTCGAGATAATAAAGCCCGTTCCGTTCCTTAGCACGTCCGATCATCTTCCCGAATCCTGGTCCTGAAATACGCAGTAAGTGGGGTGGAAAATAACATTACAACACAAATCTTGAGTAAGTTTTTGTATAGAAACAAGACTAGTGGACAACTTTAGAATATGAAGAACATTTTTCAATATAAGTGTAGGACTAATTGGAACATCTCCTATTCCTGCAATAGTGGTTAGTGAACCATCGGCAGTGGTAATCTTTCTATTACTTGGACAAGGGTTATAAGTGCTAAATTTCTGTGATGAATGAGTCATGTGATCTGTAGCACCTGAATCCATGATCCAAGAATTAGCAAAAGTTTCATCCGAGATATTTAATCCAATGGAAACGGGAAAATCACCTAAACGTGGAAATGAAGAAATACTTGAAGGTTTCTCAAGAGTTAGTAACAAGTTCCTTAACCTATCAATCTTCTGTTTGTTGAGTTCTATGTGCTTTTGAGTCCTTTATTCTATTATCTTGGACATGGTGGTAGAAAATAGAAAAGAGTTGTAAGTCTTGATTTGGCAATTAAGGCCTCCAACAATTAGCAACAACGAAGGCTACTGGAGAGAATATGAAATGGATATGGGCAATAAAGGCCCTTTGGTGAGGCTTGGCAATGAAGGCCAAGAGAGAAACGACAATGAAGGCCAAAAAAATATAATTCCCTGTTTATGGGTTTATGAGCCTAAAGCTCTGATACCATGTGGAAAAATAGAGAAGACAAATGAAGATAAAATCATTTATATTATTTATAATTCCGTACAAGGGTCATTTATATACAATCAACCCTAACTACAAATAAGGAAACTACTCAATCAAATCAAATCAATCTTCTAATTAAGGAAGGTCAATCAAATCCTCTAATTGAGAAATCACACCCTAATCATAGGTAATTATAGCTCATACTTTTCCACAGAAATGTTGGATTTCTATAAGTGGTGGACCCAAAACTTTAAGAATTTCTGTAGAGCCAGGGTTCATATTAAGAGTTTTCATGCAGTACTCTCTTATTTAACTTCATTTTAAATTAAAAGCCTAAAACCCCAGGTAATTTAAGAACAAATTTATCAATTCAAAGTTTTTGGCTGACAAATACCTATAAACCTTTGTACATGATCCTACCATGAGCCTTAGAATATTTAAAAAGTCAGTAAAAAGAGATGTGAAGATTTACTCAGACAGACAACAACATATAGAGCAAAAAGAAAGGCAGTAGACAAAAATCAAGGTAATGTGATAGTACAAGACTTAGCAAATAAACTTACATGAATTTTCCATCCACAACTCTTTTTACACTTCACAGTCACTTTATCTTTCTCATCTTTCTCAAACATAAGTTTAAATCCAGTATCAACTACAAATTGCCTTAAAGCTTTTTTAAATATCCTTACATTGCCAAATACAAGCCCAAGTTTAAGCTTTGGACTAATCATATCACTTTCTTCATGAAACTCTGGGAACTTGAAACTTGTATTTTCATTATCAGATTGATTAGGACTGCATAATACATCTGGATCACTCTGAATATCATTTTCTATATAACAAAATGTTAGCTCATCATTTTCATTATCAATCACATACGTAATGGCATTTATCATAGTGTTATCATTGCTCACAAGATCATTTGTATCACTTATCCTATTTTCCTCAACAAAAAAAATCAAAATTCAGTGATAAATCACGCTCAGAGCTCTCCGTATCACCCTCATACGTAGAATCACTATCGTTTATGCCATTAGTTTGTAAAGAAATAGCTTTGAAAGAGCTTGGATTAGTTGAGGGGTATTCTAAACATGTGAAAAATGGACAAATGGTAAGGTATTTGGATCATTTTCATTTAGAAAAGAATCATTTAGATCAATCAATCCTAGGTTCATGATGTCTTCAACATAAAGATTGATGCAATTTTCTTTCTCATTCCTATGAACCTGAAACATATCCAATAGTGCCTCATTACTATTGATCAACCTTAGCCCATCATCTAAGGTGCTATTTGGCATCCTAAAGTAAAAAAGACTAGTACTTGAATAACCAAGTCCATTGCCCATCTTAACAAGTTCAACATGGATCATTCTATCAAGTTCAATGATTTCTACCCATGAAACTAATCCCTCTACATATTTGAGTCATCCCTCAATCGCAAAATAGCCATTATAATAGATTTGAAAAGTGAAGAAATCTGACATGTTACCCATCAAATAGAAAAACAAACAAGGAATTCTATTACATAGGAACCACCATGGAAAATTATTTTGTAAGTATAATGGGAGAGACAAGACCATATTTTTTTTGGAAGTATATATGAATCTACACCAACCAAACTTATAAAAATATAAAATAACTTTATTTCTACATGCTAATATTAAACTACCTAACAAAAGACATACACACTCAACAAAAATCATATAAGAACCACCATGAAAGCATTAAACTACCCAATAAAAAACAAAAGTAGACATGTACACAGACATGCAAAAATAATCTAAGCTTATTCAAATCCCCCAAAATTTAAAATATTGTGTTTTTTTATACAAAAAGTACCATTATTTTACCAAAAATACTAATTTACTAAGATTTTAACTAAATTCTAATTAAAGAGAATCCCCAATTCATAGGGTTTGTAAGATTGAAACTTACTTTCAACTTTGTAGCATTACCAAAATTCTAGTTTGAAACAAGGTTATATCGAGTGTTTTGTTTTAAAATAGAGGGTGAATTTTTGTGGGTTTTCTTCTTTCTCCAATAGATTTCAAAGGGGCTTGATTTTGTGAGTTTTCTTGTGCTATGGTTTTTTGTTCGTGAGGTTTTAACATAAGGTTTTGACTTCTTGCTTCAAATGTTTTGGCTTATAAAGGTAAACTAGTAATACAAATAATAATACCAGGTGTCCTTGGATAATTTTGGTAGTTGATATATGTTATAAGGATATTTTAATAAAATCAAGTTGCTACTTAACGTTCTATTAATTTGCTAACATAATGTTAACTTCAAGGGGGTAAATGAAGGTTTTTATTATACAAGGGGTATTTGATACGAAATGGATAGTAGAGGGGCATAAAATGAATTTAATCCTAAATTATATAGTCAACTTGGACTCCAAGGTTGATAGAATTTAAGTAATTTCTAGAATTATATGATTTTGTATAATAAAATTAAATGTGTGATAATGAACATTTTGTTGTAGATGATGATTGAGAATTATGTGACCTTTCAAATCTATGCATTATGGCAAATTATCACAAAACATTAATTTGCTAAGTATAAATTAAATGTATAAATATCTCTAAGATTGATGATCATGCCAATTGATGAGTGAAAATTATACCCATAAATTGAGTATCATTTGCTTAACATTTTTATTTAGTTTTCGAGATTTTGATAATTTTTATTTTTATGTTTATTATTTTTTTTGCAGATTTGTAGATGAAGGAAAAATGCCATTAGATGTTCAAAAATATGCATTTATCTTAAACAAAAAAAAAAATTCGTCCGGTGAACAGTAGCTCCAACGCCTAGGCGCTACAGCTACTGGAAAATGATTTTTTTCCAGTAAAGGCAGCACTGAGGCGTTGCCAATCTGCGCCTAGGCGCTGGCTTACAGATTTGTGAGGCTAAAATTAACATTTTGTCCTCTTTAGGGCATCCCAATCAGATTTTTAAAATCCCAAGAACCTCCAAACAAGAGAGAGGATTTTTTGGAGACAAAAGAGAAGAAACAAGAGAGTAAAAAAGAAGAAGAAGACAAGAAGAAGGAATTTTGGGGAAGATGGGAGAATTCTTCCAAGCTTGAAGAAAGATATCGACAAGGAAAGAAAAGTTCATCCTCTTTGAAGTTTAATTTTATTTTCATCTTTTCATTTGATGATGTGTATGAATATTGTTAAGATATTTCTTATTTTCATCATGAACTAATTTTTATTTCTAGGGTTGTGATGTAATCTAATTAGGATGTGTTGAATATTTTTATCAAGTCAACTCTTGATTTATCTATCAAGTTGAGTTTTCTATATTGTTCTTAATGCTTTTAATTATTTGGCCACTAATTGAATGATTTGCTAATCATATTGACCCGGGAGGTGATATATGTGTCTAGTTCTAGGTGTAGAGAACCATAAATTGCATGTGAGATAGGAATATACTTTCATAGTTTGTGTAGTCTTGCTTGAGATCCATAGAACTAAATGAATTATTGATTGTTGTAATTCACATAGGAATATAGTGAGTTAGCAATTGATAGTATTTTCATTAGGCCTTGGGAGAGGCTAATGGATGATTTATGAATTATCGACTATCACTTGAGAAATAAGTCAAAATTGATGAGATAGATTGTTCAACTCAAATTAATTATGATGAAATCATAACCCTAGGTCTTTATAATCATTGATATTCATTTTTACTCGATTTTGCGGATCATTTTGTAGAATAATTTAAATTCATTTGCATTAATTGCCACTCGCTTTCGTTTGTTCAAATAAAATTAGAGTTAACAAAATTTCGGTATTTAGTAATTTAATAGTCCTCGTGGGAACAATAATCTACTCATCATTTTATTACTTGTAACGATAACGTGCACTTGCGTTCACGAATTTTCGCAACAAGTTTTTGGCGCCGTTGCGGGGACTATTTTATTTTAATAATATCGATACTAAGTAATTCTGATTTTAATTTGAACTTGTATTTGATTTTATTTTGATTACCGTTCTTGACTTTTCCAGGTGTTTTGTTAGGTGTATGAGAAAATTTGGAAGTGGAGTCTTGATCTCTTTTGATTCGGAAATTGAAAAGACTTGCAAATGCAACCGAAAAGAAAAGAGAGGACCCCTCATACCACCTCAAGACATTATGGAAAATGAAAGGGTAGCTGATGATAACAACAATATGCCACCACACGCACCAAGGATCAACAATAGGGCACTTCGTGATTATGCTTTGCCGCTGGTAAATGAACACCTAACTGGAATTAGATGCCCTGCAATTCAAGCCAATAATTTCGAGATTAAGCCAGCTGTCATACAAATGGTTAAAGCTAATCAATTTTATGGGTTAGCTAACGAGGATCCAAATGCGCACATAGCTAGCTTCCTTGAAATCTGTGATACATTTAAGCAAAATGGTGTTACCGATGATGTCATTAGACTGAGGTTGTTCCCTTTCTCACTAAGGGATAAGGCAAAGAGTTAGCTGAACTCAATGCCACCAGGTGCAATCACCACATGGGCTAATTTAGCTCAAACATTCCTTGCTAAATATTTTCCACCAACAAAGACGGCAAGGATGAGGAATGACATCACTACATTCAATCAATATGATATGGAATCATTGCATGAGGTGTGGGAAATGTATAAGGAGTTATTGAGAAGATGTCCTCATCACGGTCTTCCAGAATGGCTGCAAGTTCAGACATTTTACAATGGATTGAGCGGTGCAACCCGAACTCTCATGGACGCTACCGCTGGCGGAGCTCTTATGGGCAAAATACATGAGGAGGCCTACAATCTTCTTGAGACCATGGCTGCTAATGCTTATCAATGGCCTTCAGAAAGGATTGCACCAAAGAAAGTATTAGGAGTTCATGATGTTGATGCATTCGCTACTCTTACTGCTCAAGTTACTGCTGTTTTGTCTCAACAATTTAACTCCATGCATACAAATCCTGCTCCCATAGCAGTTGAGGTATGCAATTTTTGCAGTGGACCTCACCATAATATAGAGTGTCAAGTCGGGAACCCATTCGCTCCATCTCAGCAAGAGCAAGCACAGTTTGTGGGTAATGCTAATCGGCAAAACAATCCATACTCCAACACATATAATCCAGGATGACGAAACCATCCTAACTTTTCATGAAGGAATGGACAAAATGCAGTGGGCGCACAACCAGCAAATTTTCAGCCTCAAAATCAGTCTCAACAGGTACCTAAAGCTCCCCTCGAAGATGCTATCGAGAAATTCATGGCAAGAACAGAGGCAACACTGCAAAAACAAGAGTCTATTATTCAGAATCAATCGGCCACTATTCAAAGCCTAGAGGTCCAAATAAGTCAAATTTCTAGTATGTTAAGTGCAAGACCTCAAGGTTCATTGCCAAGTAACACTAAGATTAATCCTAAAGAGAATGTGCAAGCTATTACTCTTCGTGGCGGTAAGGAGTTGCCGGAATTGGAAAGAAAAATCACTACTCTAAAGGAGCTGGCAAAGGAAGAAGTGGTAAAGGAATTTGATAACACATCAAGCAAAGAAGACGAGAAGCCTAAATCAAAGTTATTTCCAGACAACCCGCCACCATATGTGCCTCCTATTCCATTTCCTCAACGCTTTCAGAAATAAAAATTAGATAAGCAATTTTCTAAGTTCTTGGATGTCTTTAAAAAGTTGCATATTAATATTCATTTTGCAGATGCCTTAGAGCAAATGCCCAGCTACATGAAATTTATGAAGGAGAGATCCTTTCAAACAAACGAAAGTTGGAGGAATACGAGACAGTGGCACTCACTGAGGAGTGTAGTGCTATATTGCAAAGAAAGCTTCCACCTAAGCTAAAAGATCCAGGGAGTTTTACAATTCCTTGCACAATTGGCAATTCATTTTTTGATAAAGCTTTATGTGATCTTGGTGCAAGCATTAACTTGATGTCTCTTTCTATTTTTAGAAAGCTTGGGCTTGGAGAAGCAAAGCCGATAACAGTCTCGCTGCAACTTGCCGATAGATCCATTAAGTATCCAAGGGGAGTAATCGAAGATGTGCTAGTAAAGATGGATAAATTTATCTTCACAGCAGACTTCATTGTTTTAGATATGGAGGAAGACCAAGAGATCCCCATCATTCTTGGTCGACCTTTCTTGGCAACGGGAAGGACCCTTATCGATATGCAAAAGGGCCAATTAATCTTGAAGGTACAAGAGAAGCAAGTAACTTTCAATATTTTTAAGGCTATGAAATACCCAAATGAGAAAGATTTTTGCTTGAGGGTGGATGGCACCGAAGAATGTGTAAAGGAATTCTTTCAATCTAACTATCCTGGAGATCCTCTTGAGTTTTGTATGGGTGGAGCAAATGTAAATGATGATGCAGATATTTTGGAGTGTTTAAAGATACTTGATGCAGCACCACCAGTGTTCGTCAAGAGGCCATTTGAAGATCTTGGGAAGGCTTTTGACCAACCAGCACCATCAATCGAGAAACCACCCATTTTAGAACTCAAACAATTGCCAAACCACTTGAGGTATTCTTTCTTGGATGAGTCTTCTACTTTGCCTATTATTATATCTGCTGCATTAAATGAAGAACAGGAAGAAAAACTGCTGAGAGTGTTGAGAGACCATAAAACATCATTAGGATGGTCTATCGCCGATATAAAAGGTATTAGTCCCTCTATATGCATGCACAAGATTTTGATGGAAGAGAGCTACAAGCCATCCATGGAGCATCAACGATATTTAAATCCAAACATGAAAGAGGTGGTAAGAGCTGAAGTTTTAAAGCTACTCGATGCAGGTATTATCTATCCCATTTTTCATAGTGTATAGGTAAGTCCTGTCCAAGTAGTACCAAAAAAAGGTGGAATAACGGTAGTCGAAAATGAGAATAATGAATTGATTCCTACTCGAACTGTAACTGGTTGGCGTGTGTGCATGGATTATAGAAAGTTAAATAAGGCTACTAGGAAAGATCCCTTCCCTTTGCCCTTTATTGATCAAATGTTGGATAGGCTAGTTGGTCATGCTTATTATTGTTTCCTAGATGGTTATTCTAGCTATAATCAAATTTTCATTGCACCCGAGGACCAAGAAAAAACCACCTTTACATGTCGTTATGGCAGTTTTTGCATTTAGGCGCATGCCATTTGAGTTGTGTAATGCACTGGCCACATTTCAGAGGTGTATGATGGCAATCTTTTTTGATATGGTGGAATATTTCATTGAAATTTTTATGGATGACTTTTCAGTTTTTGGTGACTCATTTGATGTTTGTCTGCAGAATTTGACATTGGTGTTAAAAAGGTTTGAATAAACTAACTTAGTTTTAAATTGGGAAAGGTGTTACTTTATGGTGCAAGAGGGGATTGTCCTTGGCCATAAAATTTCTGCAGATGGCATTGAAGTGGATTGAGCCAAGATTGAAACCATTGAAAAGTTACCTCCACCTACTTCAGTAAAAGGAGTACGAAGTTTTCTAGGCCATGCAGAGTTCTACAGACGCTTCATCAAAGATTTTTCAAAGATAACAAAGCCCTTATGCAATCTACTTATGAAAGAGGTATCTTTTAATTTTGATGATGAGTGTCTTGATGCATTTCAACAATTAAAATTTGCTCTAATTTCTACCCCTATTATTTTCGCCATGGGAGCAGTTTTAGGACAACAAAAAGGTAGAATTTTCCATGTTATCTATTATGCTAGTCGAACACTAACTGATGCACAGATGAACTATGCAACTACTGAGAAGGAGCTACTAGCTGTGGTTTTCGCATTTGACAAGTTTAGGCAGTACTTGATTGGTACAAAGGTAATTGTGTACACTGACCATTCCGCAATCAAATACTTGATTGAAAAGAAAGATGCGAAACCAAGATTGATTCGATGGGTATTGTTGCTCCAAGAATTTGATTTGGAGATTCGAGACAAGAAGGGAACGGAAAATGTCATTGCGGATCACCTCTCTAGGTTGGAGAAACATGATCAGGATGTTGATCCTGAGCCTCCCATTACTGAAACTTTTCCAGATGAGCAACTTTTCACTCTGGCTATTGGTAAACTTCCTCAGTATGCTGATTTAGTAAATTTCTTAGCAAGTAATGTTTTTCCCCCTGACTTAACTCGTCAACAAAAGAAAAAGTTTATTTTTGATGTTAGACATTATTTTTGGGAAGATCCTTTCTTGTTTAAACTTTGTTCAGACCAGATTATACGGAAATGTGTTCCCGATGAAGAAATACAAAGTATTCTTCACCATTGTCACTCATCTTTGTATGGTGGGCACTTTGGTGGGAATAGAACAGCTGCTAAAGTGCTTGAATCAGGTTTCTATTGGCCAACATTATTTAAAGATGCTCAAGCTTTTGTGGCCTCATGTGATAGATGTCAACGAACAGGAAACATATCTAGAAGACATGAAATGCCATTGAGTAACATTCTTGAGGTTGAATTATTTGATGTTTGGGGTATTGACTTCATGGGGCCATTCCCGCCGTCATTCAATAATCTTTACATTCTTGTGGCGGTTGATTATGTCTCTAAGTAGGTTGAAGTAATAGTCTGGCCTACAAATGATTCCAAAGCAGTGATGAACTTCTTGAGAAAATAAATTTTCACTCGATTTGGTACACCAAGGAATCATAAGTGATGAAGGCAAGCACTTTTGTAACAAGCATCTTGATGCTCTTTTGGCTAAGTATGGGGTTACACACAGAGTTGCTACCGCTTATCATCCCCAAACTAGTGGCCAAGTTGAGATTTCAAATATAGAGCTTAAGTGGATCCTGGAAAAGACTGTAAATTCTTCTCAGAATGATTGGTCTCGAAAGTTGGATAATGCTCTCTGGGCTTACCGAACTGCATTCAAAACTCCTATTGGTATGACGCCGTATCGTTTGGTTTATGAGAAAGCATGCCATTTACCAGTCGAGTTGGAGCATCAAGCATACTGGGCTACCAAGAAACTGAATTTCGATCTTCGTGTAGCAGGTGAACACCGACTGTTGCAGTTGAATGAGTTAGATGAATTTCGCCAAGGGGCCTATGATAATGCCAAGTTATACAAAGAGCGCACCAAGAAGTGGCATGATAAGCATATCTTGCAAAGAGAGTTTATTCTTGATCAGAAAGTTTTATTGTTTAACTCTCGTTTGCGTTTGTTTCCAGGTAAGTTGCGATCGAGGTGGTCTGGACTGTTCATAGTGGTCCAAGTTTTCCCACATGGTGACGTTGAAATTCAGAGTGAGGATCGAAGGTTTAAAGTTAATGGCCAAAGGTTTAAAGTATTCATTGAAGTGTGGAGGGGATTTGCAAAAGACTACCATCACCCTTAACGTACCAACCTCATAATCCTCGGTGAAAGTCTAGCTAGAGACTTTAAACCAAGTGCTTTTTGGGAGGCAACCCAATTCATTCTTTAATTTTCATGTGTTTTATGCATCTGTGTTTCTTGTAATTTCTTTCTTTGGTTAAAAAAATAAAAAAATAAAAAAATAAAAAAATAAAAAAATAAAAAAATAAAAAATAAAAATAATAAAAATAAATATTTATGTATACACATTTATCTTTATATATATATATAATATAATTTTGTGTTAGATATAGGTCTATGCTTGCCATGATAATATCTAAATAATAATAATAATATATATATATATAAAGGAAAATTGGCAGAAAACCAACGCCTCAGCGCTGGGCAACTGCCAATTGGGCAGAAAGCCCAGCGCTGAGGCGCTGGTGCTCGCCCAAATGGGCAGAAAGCCCAGCGCTGCAGTGCTGGGTAATTTAAAAAAAAAATTATATACCAAACTCAGAAAAAAAAAATGGCATTTCTCTCTCTACGTGATCATCCTTTTCTTTTTCTTTTCTTCTCTCTTTCTTTCTTCATTTCCTCTTCTTTCTCCATTGTTATTTTTTTTCTTCCCAACTATTTTGCTTCCCCATAAATCTCAGTTGCTATTGCTATTGCTATTGCTTACTACCCTACTCCTCTTCTTTTGTTTTTGTGGGCAGGTATTGTAAAGTATTTTCTTCAAATTTCAATTTTGGTAAAAAGGAACGGGAATTGATTAATCATACTGGCTTTTGATGATTAGTGTGGGTAATTTATGGTTGATTGTTAGTAGTTGTTGGTTGATTGTTAAATTTGGGGTATTGAGATTCTAAAATCATCACTCACAAGAAGAATCTCCATTCTTGCACACCAACTGTTTGATAAAAGTCTAAAGAAAGAAGGGTGCAATGTCTTACCTTATTTGAAGCTCGTTCTCCGAAACTTGTTTGGTGCTTGATATTTTGGGGATATCTCTAAATCCATTTTGCGAGGTAATATTATCGCTTGCGGCTATTTTCGACTTGTGCTAGTAATTGGCATATGGCTCCCAAGAAAACAAAGTCGACTGCTTCCGCTTCTACTCCCGCCTCCCCCACATTTGATAAGCACAAGTTCCTGAACATCACTACTCATCGGCATTATCTAAATCACACCATCAAACGCAATTTAACTCAAGAAAGAGGCATCAACGCAACTTTAGCTCCAACTCCACAAATTATTGAAAGAAGATGATAACAAGAATTCACTCAACAACCTATTGATGTTGTGGTCCCTTTAGTTCGAGAATTTTATGCCAATGTGACCAGTTGTGAGGGTTGTCGAGTCTACGTGCGAGGTAAATGGGTCTAATTTGATCACTCAACCATCAATGCATTTTACGATCACTCAACCATTAATTTTTATCTTTGTTGTAATCCTTTGACATATTGAGCACATAGCTTTGAACATTTGAATTTTCTGTTTACTTAGAAGAAGTTTATGCGAACTCAAATACTTTCTTTTGGCGATCTCATATAATTCTAGAACTTGTTTGATTGTCACTCGAGGCAAAATCCTAGACTACATAGCATTAGAGAAGTGATTTAGGCTATTTTTGGACCGATTGAGCCTTTCAAGATACCTTATTTACGATGCATTATCCATAGTGTCCCCCATTGAGCCTATTGAGCCATTTTTTTGTCACCCTACAAATCAACCTCAACCAATGTATTTCTTTTATCTTATATATATTACCCCACATTCAACTCATTACTATTCTAGTAACATCATTTTGAACATTGAAAGTGGTTTGAAAAAAAAAAGTCAAGAAATATGAGAAAAGAGTGCAACACCCTTTGTTCATAAAAACAAATAAGTTTGGGGGTGTAACACATCAATGGAGTTGAATGAATAAAGTGATGTGACAAATCAAAAGATGAAAGGTTAGTGAAGTTGTGAGACGACAATGTGGTGGTGTTCATCAATAAGGTTCTAGAATAGTTGTGTGCTATGAGTAATTTGAGCTACTACATTATCTTTTATCCTACCATTACCTTAGCCATACATTACAAGCTTTCAAAGTCCTAATGATCCTTAATGTTGTGTTGGTCTACATTAGTGGAGAGTGACATGAAAAACAGGCTTATGGAATTCAAAAATACCAAACTAAGAGATCAATAATTATGTTGTAAGTTTGCATAAACTAATCCGGGTAACAAAACGTTAAATGTAAGAGGCTAGACACACACACACTCAAATGATTTAAAGATAGGTGAATTTGACACTTGAGTTGAAATCATGCATTTTGATGATATTTAGATAATTCCTTAAGTTATAAATTTACATTGATTTCTGAGGCCATATAGTCAGTTGTTGTGATCATCGTTTGTTTTTGTTCTTGTTTTATTTTATTTTGCTCGAGGACTAGCAAAATGTTAAGTTTGGGGGTATTTGATGAGTGAAAATTATACCCATAAATTGAGTATCATTTGCTTAACTTTTTATTTAGTTTTTCGAAATTTTGATAATTTTTATTTTTATGTTTATTGTTTTTTTTGCAGATTTGTAGATGAAGGAAGAATGCCATTAGATGTTCAAAAATATGCATTTATCTTAAACAAAAAAAAAAATTCGTCCGGTGAACAGTAGCTCCAACGCCTAGGCGCTACAGCTACTGGAAAATGAATTTTTTCCAGTAAAGGCAGCGCTGAGGCGTTGCCAATCAGCGCCTAGGCGCTGGCTTACGGATTTGTGAGGCTAAAATTAACATTTTGCCATCTTTAGGGCATCCCAATCAGATTTTTAAGATCCCAAGAACCTCCAAACAAGATAGAGGATTTTTTAGAGACAAAAGAGAAGAAACAAGAGAGTGAAAAGAGAAGAAGAAGACAAGAATAAGGAATTTTGGGGAAGATGGGAGAATTCTTCCAAGCTTGAAGAAAGATATCGACAAGGAAAGAAAAGTTTCATCTCTTTGAAGTTTAATTTTATTTTCATCTTTTCATTTGATGATGTGTATGAATATTGTTAAGATATTTCTTATTTTCATCATGAACTAATTTTTATTTCTAGGGTTGTGATGTAATCTAATTAGGATGTGTTGAATATTTTTATCAAGTCAACTCTTGATTTATCTATCAAGTTGAGTTTTCTATATTGTTCTTAATGCTTTCAATTATTTGGCCACTAATTGAATGATTTGCTAATCATATTGACCCGGAGGTGATATATGTGTCTAGTTCTAGGTGTAGAGAACCATAAATTGCATGTAAGATAGGAATATACTTTCATAGTTTGTGTAGTCTTGCTTGAGATCCATAGAACTAAATGAATTATTGATTGTTGTAATTCACATAGGAATATAGTGAGTTAGCAATTGATAGTATTTTCATTAGGCTTGGGAGAGGCTAATGGATGATTTAGGAATTATCGACTATCACTTGAGAAATAAGTCGAAATTGATGAGATAGATTGTTCAACTCAAATTAATTATGATGAAATCATAACCCTAGGTCTTTATAACCATTGATATTCATTTTTACTCGATTTTGCGGATTATTTTGTAGAATAATTTAAATTCATTTGCATTAATTGTCACTCGCTTTCGTTTGTTCAAATAAAATTAGAGTTAACAAAATTTCGGTATTTAGTAATTTAATAGTACTCGTGGGAACGATAATCTACTCATCAATTTATTACTTGTAACGATAACGTGCACTTGTGTTCACGAATTTTCGCAACACCAATCAAATCTAATACGTATATTTACTTATAGAAAAGTACTTATTGGGAATAGTTGTGACACTAAGTGCTAATAAATTTGGTATATGTATGATTGAGTTAAATATTTATGCTCTACAGAGCATTAACCAAGTCATTTAGGATATAATATGGATCATACTACTTCACAAAGAATAGATCAGTAGGTTTACCTAAAATAAAAAATAGAGTATACTATTTTGAGAAACTGGGTGATTAATGATCTCCTATGCAATTGAGAAATCATATAATTAATATGTGAATACCTAAAGAGAAATATGTTGGTACAATTGAGACTAATATGGGATTACTTACTATAGAGTTTGACAATTGAAAAAAACACCATGTACTTGAGAAAAAAAAAAGTATATTTAAAGATGATGTCAAACATCATTAGAAGTAGACAACAAGCAATATCTTCTTTGTTGAGTATTAATTATCTCTTTCTAATAAATGAAAATATCTTAAACTCAAATTTAATCTAATCAGTGTAAAAAAAAAATTTAGATGATGTTTGTCGTGTTAAACTTTTAAAAAGTTGCTTGTTGTTACTAGGTTAATTGTTTGTTCCTTGTGGTTGAGTCTAGTTTTAAGACCTCTTTGGGCTCTTAATATAGTTGAGATCAAAACAAAGACAAGAAGAGAAAGAAAACTGGGGATAATCTATGAAGAACAAACCTAACAAGGAGAATGGTAAAAGGTTAAAAGTGCTACAATAGCCATATTGTTAGTTTATTCACTCGTGAATGCAATGAGTTGAAAACATAACATTTAATGATACTTATATAAGTGCTTTTATATATCAAGCACTATGTTACTAAATTTTATCCAATGTAGAATATGGAATTACTGTAAGTAGAGAGTAAGAGACATTTGTGGAATTTTATCAAGTTCACATTGATAAAATATGGATATATGTAGAAACTAAAGTGAAATCAAATGTGAAAGCGATTGACAATTGCAAGTATGATTTACAAGATGACCAAACTGTTATTCTATAAAATATCCAATGTACAAGAATTTGTTGAACTTGAATTTTGCAATTCTTTTTCTAAATTTTTTTTTTCTGCTTAAATTTGAGTATTTGAGTTGTGACTTGATTAATATCTTCTAAAAGATACCTATTGTGGTACTAGACATTTTTGAATAATATGTGGTGATGTATGTGACCAAGATATGTTTCATTACTATGTTGATTATTCTGTTACAATCATTATATATTCTTTGAGCAATGTAAACGTCGATTCATACACTTTATGTGTTTGTTTAGGTCACAATGGACAAAAGACATAAAAAGGGGTAAGAGAAAACTCATTGAGCTTGTTTTTTAGAGTTGATTGCCAACTTAGTTAAAAGGTCAAATTTAGAAATGGTAATGGGGCGAGTTTGTCAAAACCTGAACATGTCCCGTTAAAGTTTTGAAGGACTTAAACCTAGATCAACTCTTAATTAAAGTCGCTAGACTTGTTTCATAATTTTAATAATATTAAAATTATATTTTTTTAAAAAGACGTCATTTTAGTTTTTAAAAATATATTTAATAAAAAATACCACACACACACACACACACATATATATATAATAAAAAAAAATTAAGCGAAGTAAGTTTAAAAATAAAAAAATCAAAACCTGTCTTTCTATTTATGATTTTAAAAATCCGCCCCATTGAGTTTGGACCCTGACCCTTCAAAGGCTATAGACCTTAGTTTTCATTTCAATTAATTCTCGTCACTTGATTTGTATGAAGGCTAGGCATGAAGCTTCATCTTTCATTATATTTATAAAATGTTCATGCATAGTGATCATATCTATTTGATATCTTATAGTCTACAAATACTATAAAAATATAGAGTATTTTTATAGACAATGAAAGAGAAATCAAATTAATATCACTTTGAGGCTAGATGAAAAGTGCAAATAATTTTTCGATCAATTCGAAGATCATAAAAAGGTTAGTATACTTGGGGGCTCTTGTGTCCGACTTTCCCCTCACCAAATTATCCTATGTATCTTTCACTTTTTTTAATAGTTTTAAAATAATTTTGTAATTTGATGTTGGATGACAGAAATGACAAATTTGGTACCGAAGAACAATCCAAGAAAAAGTAGCAAAATTGATAATGAAAATTTATCTTCCATGGTCGATGAATTAAAATATATGTTAGCATTTGGACTAGTATCTCGCTTATTCAGGTTTCATTTTTGCAATGTTTCAACATAAGATTCATTTTTTAAATTAAAATAATTATGTGATATCATTTTTAATCATTATATTTTAATAACAATAATACAAAATTTATGCTTTTAAACTCTAATTTAAAATTTAAATGAGATAAGATTGTCCTTGTAAAGGGGCTTGGCGGGGGTGGGGGGGGGGGGGGGGGGGAGGTGGCAGCATATATGTAAATTGAAAATTATTATATATACTTACTAACTAATGCCATATGCTGTAAAGAAGCGAGTCTTGTCAAGCCCAAATTTAACTTAAAAGAATAATTAAGTTATCAAATTCAATCCAACTCAAATTAATTTGTGAAGGTTAATTGGCTCAATAAGTAGACTTCGAATTAACTGGACTCGACTCAATTGATAGTCTTACCCTTGTTTTTCAAAAAACATTCTGAAGTTGAACCTTTTCGTTTTTATATTGTAAATTCTTCTTTCAAAAAATTTTTCCTTAATAATTTGTCATTACATTAATATTTCTGATTTAATAAATATGTAACATGTTTTCGTTGAAAAACTACTTTAACCACTCAACCCCCTGCCCTTCAAGCGATATCTGGTTATATCGCATTAAAGTCGCAATACACCTTGAAGCGGCATTTGAAGTACAACCATGCGCGTCCGCGCTATTCACCTTTACCTTCCCCTGTCTACTACGATCGAATCATTTTTTTCTCATTTGGCTTTTTTCTTAGTGCTGCGGTTGGACTTTTTGAGATTTTTCTGGATGCCCAACAAGTATAATTCTTCTACTTTGCTACACTAGTTTATTTTTTCTGATTTTTCTTGTCAATTTGTTGAAACCCAGAAATTAAATTGCTAAATTTTGTGGATATCTGCTTGAATATTAAAATAATTGTTCTGAAATTTGTGCTTGTTTTATTTTTTTGCATTTGGGTTCTACCACCCCGCATAAATGGGGGGTTGAGCTCTGACTTGGTTTGAGATAACTTGTGGCGATTGAGTTGAAATTGAACAGAGCGGAGTGTGGGTGAACAGGGTATTGCTTGTGCATATGTTCAGTGTGTGTATGTGTATTCTCTGTGTCAGTGTAGTTGAAGTACTGGACTTGTGTTAATTATAAGCAGGAAAAGAAAACTAGTTTGAAATTGAAATTGGATTCAGCAGGAAAAGAAAAGTGGTTTGAGTTGAAATTGAAATTGAAATTTTAAGTAAAGCTATCAAACGTTTTGGGTCAGACATGAATTTGGTACTCTGAGTCGCTGAAACTTGAATTATAAGGCTGAATGTGTACGTCTTGTGTGCGAACATTTCAGTCCCAATTCAGTTCACAAATGTATGCGAATTTATTTCAGTTTCGGCCTTTTTAACTTGCCTATATATGAATATTTCAGATGCTGTATATCAGTATGTTTCAGTCCGTATGAGCTGTATATTGGTCCACTTTCAGGCCGTCTCACTCCTTTTTCAACTGGGCTTAGGTGTATTTACAGCCTAATATTGTGCAAACATTTCAGGCTTGTTTCAACTCTGAATCTGCCCCATTTCAGCTTTTATAAATCTATATTTCTGTCTCACTTAACCCATTGATGTGTTTAAGTTTCTTCCTTTCCTGCTTCTGGTTCTCCTTACTACAAAAAACGTGGGGCCGAATGCATTGGCATCTGTTTTTTTTTTATAGAATGATTTCTGGAACTCAATTATCATATGAGAGTAAATTAGTATTTTGTTTGATTTTGTTCTTATGGTCCCAGTTCTACTTTTGACAAGAATCTGCATGCTTAGTTACACAATATTCAGATTATTTACTTTTATCCAACTTTTTATAATTTTTGTGGTTCATTTGTGGGAATTATTCATGTTCTATGGAGAAGTTTTATCTTCGTTCTGATATATGATTGATAAAGAATCTGAGTTGTGTTTTTTCTGTTAGAATTTGAATCAGCTAGAGGAAGAAGTTAATACTGTTTTGTAAATCTGTAACCTTTTCAGGAAATTGGAGCTGCATAAGCTTTTGGTTGAATCGTTTCCACATACATGGATAACTATGGAGGTTTTGGGCATAATACTACGTCCAAACCTTTGAGGAAGAGGAGGAGTAATTTGAATCGCCGTCCCCCAAATGAATCAGAGTCGCCGGAAGAGTATCGTGATTCTATTTCATTGTCATCAACACCATCAGACCATGTTAGTGATGCACCAAGTGAAGGCAACATTGTTCATGAAGCTATAAATTGGAGGAAGGGACTTAATTCCAATCAATGCATTTCTAGGGCATCATATACTAACCTTGCTGATGCTGAAACAGTGCATAAGAGTTATGATGAAGATGGAGTCTTTGAGGAATCCATTGACCTTAAAAGGTCCGTTGAAGATAACCCTGCAGCAGCTAGCTGGAAGAGTCTGAAAATGAATGACAATAAAATTAGTGAAATAGTAATTGGCGATCACCATTCTGGGCAACCAGGAACAGCATCTGATGGAGTTGGAACTGGAAACAAATTCAATAAGGTCAAACTCAAGGTTGGAGGTGTGACTCATACAATTCACACGAGATCCAGTTCGGATGGTTCTTCGGTAGCTGGAACTTCTGCCACAAAGTCTACTCCCCCAGATGTCACTTATCCTACCCATAAGCCGAGTCGTCAGGTATTTGCTCGCTCTTGATTGAATGTTGACTTTCAAGCGATTATGGCTCTGAAACTCAGTGGTATGGGCTATTTTTATAGATGGAAATGTCAACGCACAGATATGCATTCTAAATACTACACTATTTAATACTAGTTGCCAAGTGATAGTTAGTTGAATGATGTGGTGTATCAGGGTAAAAACAGTCATAGGTACTGCATGTAATATGACTAAAAAAGGTTCCTTAGACATTACCTGCCACTTGGATTGGATTTCTGCCTATGTGAATGTTTTTACCCTTTTAGTTGCCTGTAACATAGGACTTTGTTTTGCAAGACGAATTTACAGCTCCTTTTTTTTTCCGTATCAACTTAAAGTTGCTATCCTATCTGCTTTAGAAATGCTCCTTATAATTGACCAAGTAGCTGGGCAGTTTGACTGTCTTACAATGTCAGTATCTGTTAGCAGGAAAATTTTAATCTCCATTTTACGGGTGAGAAAGGTGGTCTCCGTGGTGTGCCATGGAAAGACTTTTCCAAAACTGGTTTTAGCTTTGGGAAAGTGGATTCTTTGGGGGTTATTATACCCGAGGAAACTGTCAAGCAAGCTGTGAAACATGGGCGGTCATCTAAAAGCAAGTCTATAATTAAGAAATATTCGTCTGATGAAGTATATGATGAGGAAGATGATGATGATGAGATTCGATACCTTCAAAAGCTCAAAACTTCCAAAATTGCAACCTATGATAATACAGAATATGAAGATAAAATTAGAGGCAAGAAATTGCGAAAGATCTCTAGGGTAATGGATAGAAATATTGATGAGTATGCTTTGGGTATTGGAGATTATGACTCCTCGAGGTCAGTCAAAGAAAGTAAGAAATCCAGATCAGTGAGAGGATCTGAAGATACTGACTACATGGAAGAGGAAGAATCAGTATCTGATGGTGAGATCAAACACAAGATCAAGAAACAGAGAAAGGAGGCAATTGATGTCTCAGAATATTCCAAGGAAAGTTCAATCACCACCCGCCGGAGGGCTGTTTTGACTGGTAGAGACATCTCACCTGGTTTAGGTGGTAGTTTAATCCAATTTCCAGATGGGTTACCACCTGCCCCACCAAGAAGTGAGCATTGCTTATTGTTGCTCTGCTTAATGGCATTTTCTTCTATTATTTCTTAGTGAATTGAGTGCTTACCTTTTTGGGTTGGCAGAGCCAAAAGAGCAACTCTCTGAAGTGGAGCAACAACTGAAAAGAGCTGAGGCTGCCCAAAGGCGTAGGATACAAAATGAGAAGGCTGCTCGTGAGTCTGAGGTTTGTTTCTTTTTTATGCTCAATATATCATGCTGTGTATGTGTTGTTGTATGCTATTGTGTATGTATTGTTGTATACTGCGCTTCTACTTTATCTGAGTAGACGAGTTAAATGACAGTAGAGTTTTCTTATTAATATTCATGGAATGTATAGGCTGAGGCAATTAGAAAAATCTTGGGTCAAGATTCCAGCAGGAAAAGGCGAGAAGAGAAAATAAAAAAACGACAGGAGGAGTTAGCACAGGTAAAAAGTTGTTTATGGATAGCATTCTTATCTCTGAAGTTTTTAATTATTTACCCTTGCCATGCATTATGATGCAGGAGAGGACTGCGAATGGTGCTACAGTTGCATCCAATGTTGTTAGATGGGTTATGGGACCTTCAGGGACAGTTGTAACATTTCCTGATGAGATTGGCCTCCCAAGTATATTTGAACCTAAGCCTTCCAGGTACTGAATCCTGATAGGCTCAAGTAACATAACCGAAATAGATAAATAAAAGTTCCTGCTAAAGCTCTGTTTAATAATTTAGTTTGAATATAACTTCCTGTCTCATTTGTTGCAGTTTTTCTTCATTCCTAGAGGAATGACGATTATAATATTTTCTTTGCCAATCTATTGTTTTACTCTGATTTGGATTTTGACTTGGATTTCCAGCTATCCTCCTCCACGAGAGAAATGTGCCGGTCCTTCATGCACAAATGTGTACAAGTACAGAGATTCGAAGTCAAAGCTCCCTCTTTGCAGCCTTCAATGCTACAAGGCAATACATGAGAAGGCACAACCTCTACCTGCTTGTTAAATAGGTTGTTCAGTGGCTACTTTTTGCGACTCTAGTGTTTCGTAGATGCCATAGTTACAAGGCAAATGGACCATGTATGTTTTCATACTTGTCTACCTGATAGAAAAATAACTTTAGCAAGAAGTTTTTCCACTCAAAACAGATGTATAGAGTGCCTACAGCACTCTTTCGACTTTGATGCATCCCGTTTTTAGCGGGACTTATGTGTGTTTGTAAAAAATTGAAATGGGGGAAAAGAATAGACGATGATACATGAATAACATAACGAGATATGTTCATGTTGTGATGATCTGAATCGTGTCAAAGATGTGCAAAGATCTTGTGTAGCTTGAATAGTCTTGGCCTGAAATTGCACAATTCTTTTAAGTTAAATGGAGGCAATATCCAAATTGTAATAGCTTATGGAAAATTTGTTTCTCATAATGCAATTCCTACTTGGTAGTGGCAACATTGTTACTTCACCATCCATCCCCATATTTAAATGGCCCAGAAGTGTTGGGCACAATCATCCAAGAATTTCACCTTTTTCATGATCCAATTGTTTTCTACATCAGCGGTCCAAATCTTTTTCCAATTTTTAGAAAATCTGTCCGAAGTTTGAACTTAAATTCTAATTCAATATTCTGAATAAATTACTCATGAAATGTCAGCAAAGTAAAAATCTTGGAAACGTGGATGTTAATTCTCATATCAAAGGAAATTTCCCTTTTCTTGGACTCAATGGTATCTACTATTAAATAATGAGGGTGGGCAAACACAAAAAAAAACACTATAATGAGTGGATTATAATAATATAATTAATACATCCTTCATTAATTTTTTTTTGTATATTTTTTATATTTTTTACTGTTCATTCTTCTTATATGGCCAACAGTTTTTATCCTTCTTCCATGACCAACAAAATTCTTCTCAATTTATTTTCTGCTTCTTTTCTTCCTTCCTTCCTTTTTTTTTTTTCCTCCTTTCTTTCTTTCTTTCTTCTCCTCTCATATCCCCTCTTTTCTTCTCTCTTATTTCTTCTGTTCTTCTCTTTTTTATTTTTCATTCTCTCCTCCTCCATCTTCGCCGCTGCCACCGCCACCACCTTCCTATCTCTCCTTCTTCTTTCCTTTTTTTTTTTTTTCCCCTCTTTTGTTCTCCTCCTATTGAATTGGGAAGAAGAGGGTTTCCAAATCTGTTGTCTGAGGGGGCAAAGGCTGTAATTTCACATATTTTTAAAGATAGAAATAACATTTCCTGCTTCAATTTGGGACTAGGGCTTGACTTGATTATTGGGTTCAACTCTCGGGGTGAGATTCATATCCAAGTTAAATTTTAAAATAAGTTTGGGACGATAGATATCAAGCGAGCGGGTCGAATTCAACATGGAATTGAGTTGGATAAATAAAAGTAAACACGGCCTCTCAATGTATATTTTCCAAAGTACTATTACAATTTTTGAACATATTTTTTCTTTGTATATTTTCACGTAATGTTTATTGCCCTTTACCATATATCTCTTGTGAGTATATAGAAAATATCAGTTTACATACTTGGTACTCTTTAAACTTAGGAACTTTGAATCATTTGGTAATCGTGATGTCGATTTTCTTGGGTGGCCGAAAAATTTAATACTGGATCATGTGTTTATCGATCATCCAAGTATGTAATGGGACATTTTAATTGCACGTTGTATTAGAGATCATTTTCAATTAATTTTCACAAATACAAAAAAAAAATCACATTCTTTTTCTCAAAATCAAACTCACCTAAAAAAAATAAAATGAAATTCATCTAAAATCTTGCCATATGTTTGGTTTCGGCTATTTTTGAGAAATTATTTTGAAAAAATATATTTAAGTAATGTATTAAAAAATGTATGGAGAATAAAAATATATTTGAATGTTTTATTGAAAAAATTAAAGTAATGTAGATCTCTTTTTAATGTTATTTTGTTATAATTAGTAGGAAATATTTTCAATTGTAAATATCTTGTCAATAATATAGTGAATTGGGGTATAATAGAGTATAGGATTATGAAAATATTAAAATGAATGATAGATATTTTGAGAAACCATTTTTAAAAAATACAATTGTCAAACACGTTTTCATTTGCTTTAGAAATGCAACAATGAAAATGAAACTAGCACCATGCTTTTTAGCAATTAGTATGACAAACATATCTTTTGACTAGGGCTTGTATTTGCTTCATATTACTTTATATTTTAGAAAATTGCTGCTACAATTTTAAGATTGCAAATTCAAATACAAATTGTATTAAATAATAAATTTCTCGTGAATCCAAGATCGATCCATAGGAAGTTGTTAGAAAAATTCAAGTTTATATTTCTAAAAAGATGGAGTTTATGTGAATCAAAATATATGAATTATTAATGTATATTGTAAATAAAGAAAAATCGAAGTAATAAAAGTATTGAAGATTAGGGATTCACTCCTGAGTTTTGGATAGAGAAATGATTATTTATTTTTGCCACAATTGAAATCCATACATAATGAAAATTTCAATGGGAAGATATTATCAAATAATTCATGCAATAAGATAATCATGATATTGTTTTACTATTGCAAATTATCTTTTAACGCCAACACTTATTTATGGGATTAAACATTTATGCACACCTTCTTCAATAATAAATCAAAGTTTCACATTAGCAGTCAGTGGGGTAAAATCATACAATAAACTAAATAAACTCAAGTATTAGTTGTGCCATATGAGATACATAAATCAATAATCACCACAAAACAAATAGGGTTTAGATTAAAAATAAAAAAAAATAATACAACATAGTTAAATATTTTCTACCCTGATAACCATTCATCTTCCTCTATCAAGAGGTTCACCATTTTTCCTCAACAAAATAAAATTTAAAAAGATATAATAAAAGTAGCAAAGACTAAAAATATAAGAGAAACTAAAGAATGCATTTCTATTACTGTTAGGAAACTTACAATACTAGAAAACATACAAACTAGATAATTTAGCCTAAAGAAACCCTCTACCCCCTTTTTTTACAAGCTTAATACATGGCTTATTTATAGTACTTGGAGTAAGCTAGAGGCCAAGTAAATAATGGAGGGGTTAATCAAGTGGTATGTTAGTTGCCAAGAGTTGGTAAGTTGTTACACCAAATTATCATCCATTGAATTCAATTGCATTGTTCAGTCAGATACAACCAAATTTGAAGATGTGTAAAGAATCAAAATTGTAGATCTTTCGGTATTGATATATTTTCGTATATCTTTTGTCAAATTTGGTGGTCGGATGAAGGAGATATGGTCAAATTACCGAATCATGTCTAAGAACCGTCCTTTATCAGCAGCAGCAACTTGCAGCTTATGTTTTTACTATTTTGACACACTTTATCTCCATTTTATCTTCACTAAACTTGTTTATTTACCTCTTATGTATAACATATCTGAATTTTAGAGCAAAATAAATTTGGGGTTATGAGATACGACCCAATTGGTCAAATATATCAATACTAGGTTGGAGTCTGATCCGAATTTTGGTGATTCATTTTGTACAATAATTTGGATGAATTTTATACTATAATAAAGAATAAATTGGGTTGAGTTTTCAACATAAAAATTGTACCTCTATCTCTTGTCTTTCAAATGAAAGAAGTTTCAGGTCCATAGGATTTTTGATCATGAAATTATACTCAAATTACAAAAACTGCACAAGTTTGAAAACATGCTTCCATTTATTCCCTAACAAAAAATATTAATAAAACAATAATATTAACAAGAATAAAACAAGAAAAGTATAAATGATTTGATACAAAAATATGTCAAAATATGCACTTATTAAATTCCCCCACACTTAACTCTTGCTTGTCCTCGAGTAAGTCTAAAACAAACTTAAACTAATCCACTTTCGTAGGAAATAGCGATTGCATTTAGCATATGCAACAAGTCTTTAAACCCCTCGGTGGCCTATAGAGGACGAGTTATAGTATCGTGAAAGTTTCCAGTAGTGATATCCACAAACACCTATAATAACTATCTTCCAACTTTTATTCTCATGAAACAACAAAATAATATGGAAATAAAATCAAACAAGTGTTGAGTTTAACTCTTAGTCATTCAAAAATCAATATATTTCCACAATAAGTATACTCAAGTGTGTGTGTGTGAATAGTTAATCTCAATAGTGATGAAACTATGCATGCTTCAAATAAGTGAATTTTCATAAAATCTTACAAAAACCATCACTCAATTTCTAACAGAAAAGTTAAACATCATAAGTTCTTCCTTTGGTGCAAATTTCCACTACACTGAAGGCACCACACGAAATTAAAAGGTTTTCAACAAAAGTTGTAATGGGGTCAAAGAGTAGTGATGTAGCTAAAAAATAAAATGATAGAATGTAACAAATGTTCTAAAAATTTCATAAAATTAGAGACATAAAATTTATCGATGAAAAATTCTCAAACTCCACAGATTTTAATACTGAGGTCTATTGTTATTGAATTAGACCCTTCTTATTTATCTTGCAACATCTCATTTTCAATTGCAACTCGTAGCACTTTACAATTTTTTTTTCTTTCCACGCTGTCAATTGAATGTCTCTTCAACTCCAATCATTTTTAGAACAAGGGTTGGATAATAGTATATTTAGGATAGGTAAAAAGATATGGTTATAAAAAAATATTTATTTATTGAAAGGTTCAAAGTGGTTTACTAGGGAGATGTTCTTTTGAAACATCACATGGGGAACAAGCTGATTTGGCAATGGTGCTAGAAAGCCTAATGCCTTAATCATTTTTCTAATGGTGCACTATCAGTCGTTCGCCTCGACAAACCAAAAGTAAAAGTTCTAATACTCAACCCCTACAAGTTGAAGATCCACGTGATGATTAGAGTAAGGGCATAAGAACTATCTATTTTGACATGATTATCTTCATACTGAATAACATAACTATTTGTGCAAAACAAAATTTGAATATAATTATCGCAAAAATATATTAACTAAATAACAACATCAAAGTCCAAAACAACACTTATCATCAATCAAACCACATTATTCATCCTTAATTTTAATCATTGAAGTTGGAAGAACCTCTACGACTAAAAATAAAATAAAAATAATTCGTAATACACAAGCATTTGTTAAAAGCTTCACAAACTTGCCATGTTATGCAAAAAAATAGGGATGCGTCTCAAAAGTGTTACAATTACCCTTTACTCTATCATTTTTCATGATTTCAATGGACCTATCAAAAAATACGCTTGATTTTTTTTTAAATTTTTTTTAGCTAAAAAAACACACATTGAACATACAAGTCATGATATCAACTATCCCTCCCCTCAACCTAATCGAGACATTGTCTCCAATGCCAAAAATAGATAGGAAAATAGAGTTTGAAAGATATCACCTGAAGTGTGGCTAAAAAAAATAAAGTTGAAACAAAAAAAAACACATACTATTAGATAAAACCATTAACAATAAGTATCACAGACTGAGAGTCAAATTCAATTTATATTTTCGACCGTTGTTCCTGTTGGACCAATCCACATTGGGCAAGGTTGGATAAAGTTCTGACACATATGTTAGAAGTTGATCAATCAGTTGGTCAGGTGTTAGTGCAGAAATGAGGATTTTTCTCACAGACGGTGAAATAAAATCTTTTTTCACAGCATGATCTACAAAAGATAGCAAACAATCATAAAAATCATTAACATTAAAAATACCTAGAGGTTTTTGGTGAATGTTAAGTTATGTCCAAAAGACAATTTGGAATAATTCCTCCAGTGTACCAAAACCGCCAGAGAGAATGATGAATGCATTTGTATTGTTTAACATGTTAGGCATTCTATCCTGAATATGTGATATTTTTAGCTCATCTCCAATGATCATACCTATAATATTTTGTACTGTTAAAAATTTTGGGATAACTGCCAAAACTTAAACACCTCCTATATAAGCATAAATAGCAACACTTCCTATTAACCCCAAACTGCCTCACACATATATTAAATGAATTTTTTTCTCTACTAAAGTTCTACCAAGGTTATTAGCTGCCTCTATAAACTCACCATTTTTTCCAAGATTGGATCCACAAAAAATACAAATGCAAATGAATTTGCAAGTTGAAGAAACTTTCATTTTTTTTCTTTTGAAAAAAAGTTGTGCAAAAATAGAGTGAGTAAGGTGATATTTATTGATGTATGAATGGGGAATGCATTTATTGCATATCTTTTTCTTTTGTCAAAAAGATTGAAAATAAGGACATACACAAAATTTAAAAATTACCTATTTACACTTGAACGTACATGTAGTTGTGATTGTAGCTCACATCTTCCTTTGATTTTACGTTCAATAACGGCTTAAACGCTCTCTATGGGTCGAGGATATACTTCTCATCCAGTTTTCTTAAACTGGCAAACAAGATCTTTTAATGTCAGATTCTCAAGACTATAAAGCTTATATTCATTTTGAAAATGATCCCATAAATTAAGAATTGCATATTGTACCAATCCATATGAATGCATCTCAAGAGTCAATATAATGCGATCTAAAGACTCCTTACTCAGTCCATCCATAATGAATTTAAGTTTATCTTCTCGATTTTTAGAGATCATTCTTAAAGAACAATACTTTTTGTTGCAAGTCCATTTAGCACAATTGTGACAAACTTTTTCTTTATTTTTTTGAATATGTACTTTTACTAAAACCAATCATGTATCTAGTAAGCAAATCTGGAAATTCGTGTGAAAACTCACCTACTCTTACCTTTGCTTCAATTATCCATCGTATGTCCTCTAGGATGTCCTTGTGCATAAGCATCCTCAATCTTTCATTCATATCTCATTGTCAGGCACACATCTTCGAAAAATTTGATCCGAATAATATTTGAATAGGTATGGATCATCCTAATAAAAGTTTTTAACCTCAGTCAAAAACTTCTTTTTGTCTTGAGAGTTCCAATGCGATGGCATATTTTCTATTACAAGAAAATTAACCAAGGTAAAATAGAAATATTAAATAGTTGTTCATCAGTGAAAGTGTCATTAATAAGTATGGTTTGAAACAAATCATCACAAACAAGTCTTGACAAATTATTAGCCACTACATTCTCTACTCTCTTTTTATCTCAAATAGTAACATTAAATTCTTGGAGTAAGAGAATTCACCTAATTAGTCTTGGTTTAGCATCTTTTTTTGACAAAAAATATTTCAAAGATGCATGATCACTGAAAACAACAACTGGTGAGCCAACAAGATAAGATCGAAATTTGTTCGATACAAAAACTACAGCAAGCAATTCTTTTTTAGTTATTGTATAATTTAATTGAGCACCATTTAAAGTTTTACTTGCATAGTAAATAACATATGATTTCTTATCTTTTCTTTGTCCCAAAACAACTCCATCAGCATAATTACTAGCATCACACATTATTTCAAAAGGTAAAGTCCAATCTAGAGGCTATATGATTGGAGCAAATGTAAGCATGCTTTTAAACTTAACAAAAGCATGTTCACAGTTTTTAGTCTATTCAAAAATAGTGTCTTTTATTAGAAAATTACACAAAGGTTTAAATATTATACTAAAAAAATTTATAAATCTTCTATAAAAATCAGTATGTCCTAAAAATGATCTAATCTCCTTCACAGTTTTTAGTATTGGCAAATTGGCAATTAACTCAATTTTATATTTGTCAACCTCAATACCTTCTGATGAAATAATGTGTTCAAGAACAATACCATTGTTACCATGAAATGACATTTCTCCCAATTGAGCACAAGATTATTTTCTTCACACCTTCTTGAGATGCATCAAGTTTGGAAGAAATTATTACTGAAAAAATCTCATTCTCACCCAAGAAAGAGTATTTCAAATTAACTGGTAAAGGTTTCAAATCAACCACGGGAGCTTTAATACTTGATGGAATAGATTTTACTGTTGATGATGAAAGTTCTTTGAACCTTAGCTTCCAAAAATATTTTTCTTGTACCTGCAAAAATTCAGAGATAGTATTAGTGTGTACCTTTTTACAAATACTTTCACTTTCGAAATAAGTCTCCAAAGAATTTGAAGAGTTAGTGGCAGTAAAGTATTCATGAACAAGTTTCTCAATTAAATCCACTTCATATATTTCCACATCTTCTGCAAGTTGCATACAAATATTAAACATATTTAGTTCTAAAATTATATTTTCAAATGATAACTTCAAAATACCATTCCTATAATTGATCAAAGCATTTGAAATTGTAAGAAAAGGATGACCCAAAATGATAGGAATTTGTATATGTTTTTGTGCAACAAGCTCTGTGTACAAAATAATGAAATCAACTGAAAAGTAAATCCTATCAATTTGTACCAACATATCTTCTACTATTCCCTTTGGAACTTTAATCGAACGATCAGCTAGTTGCAGTACAACAGAAATTATTTTAAGTTCTCCCAAACCTAATTGTTCATAAACTGAGAAAGGTAGAAGATTTACACTAGTACCAAAATCAAACAAAGCACGCTCTATTCTATTGTTTCCTATGATACATGAAATGGTTGGACAACCTGGATCTTTGTACTTGGGTGGAGTGAATTGTTGAATGATTGAATTAATACTTTTAGGTAAAAATGCCTTCTTTTATACATGATGTTTTCTTTCGATTATACACAAATCTTTCAAAAATTTAGCATAAGGTGGAAATTGTTTGATTGCATCCAATAATAGAATATTAATTTTGACTTGTTTAAAATTTTTAAAAATTTTAGCATTTGAGTTCAATTTTTGAGTTGTTTGCAATGTTTGAGGAAAGAGTGTTGGAGGTAAATATTTTTCTTTTTCATCATTTTCATACTTACCTTCTTCAAACTTACCTTTATCATTAAGATTATTTCCATTCTTCATTTCTGGAAATGGATTAGAAACTTTTTCCTTGGAATGAATAGTCTTATCAATAACTTTTTCATTTCGAAGAGTTGTAAATGAATTAGCTTATTTGACTGCATTTTCACCTGAAGAAGAAACATGACACTGAGTGAAAGAATTAAGTTGAGGTTGAGCAGGAAATTTACCTTTTTCATAAGTACGCAAAGAAACTGTCAGTGTTGAAAGTGTGCTTCTGATCTTATTGATAGCTTGTGACATCTGATTATTGATGTTTTTTTGTTCATTCATAAATGCTTGCAAAGTCTCCTTAAAGGATTTTGTATGTAGAGCTGGATAAGAGTGAAAGTTTAGTGATTTTTGTGAATGCAGTGGTTGGGCACGGTTATCATCTCGCCAATTAAAATTGGGATAATTTCTCCATTGTGGATTGTAAGTTTCAGAATATGGAGAGTGGAAAGGTTTTTTGAATGTATTCATAAAATTTACTTGTACTAGAATATTTGGACATTCATTGGTGAAGTACCCCAAAAGTTTACAATTGTTACAAATTTCTTCCTCTTGCATAGATTTGATTTCCTTTACTTTTTTAAGTTCCATGGCTTTAACTTTTCTTGTTAAACTAGCAAGCCTAGCATTTAGATCATCTTCTTGGCTAAGTTAATATTTTCCTTTATTACTATTAGCAAGATTAGATCTAATAGATCCTTCAGAACAATTAACATTATACTATGATTGAAAGTTTTCTACCAAATGATCTAGATATTCTAAAGTTTCATCAAGTTTTTTATCAAGAAACTCACCATTACACATTATTTTATTTTAAAAGTTAATCCTTCATAAAAGAAACTAATTAAGCATCATTTTTTAAAACCATAATATGTGCATGAATACAACAAATCTTTAAATCCTTCCCAACATTGAAAGAAAACTTCATTATAATTTGAGAAAAATTTTGAATTTATCTTTTCAAAGCATTAGTTTTATGAGTTGAAAAGAATTTTTTTAAAAATTCAAATTGCATTTTTTGCCAAGTACCAATTGACCTAGGTTTTAAAGAATTAAGCTAATTTTTTGCTTTATCTTTTAAAGAAACAGGAAATAATTTGAGATTAACAATCTCATTTGTGCAAATTTGATCATCAAAGGTGGCACATACTTCATCAATTTTTTTTAAATGCAAGTAAGGGCTTTCAGAGTCTAAACCATAGAAATTAGGAAGTAAATAGATCATACCTGACTTGAATCGAAAGTTATTTGCATTCAGAGGAAAAATAAAAGAAGACGGAGAAGAATTTCGAGGAGATTGCAAGTAATAACGTATGGTACACACCCGTTGATTCTCATATTCATCATAGACACTTTCATTTTCAGCTATGATGGAAATGTGTGGAAATAATTCAAATAAAGTTTTAGAATTATTTCTAACTAAACGTCGAGAAGTATGACTATAATACCATATAACCATATATCCATAAAAAAAAAAACTATATTTACAAAATAAAAATATTAACAAACATGAATACTTACCTTGCCTTTTCCGATAATGGCGCCTAAAACTTTCTACAACTTTAATATTGCAAACCCAAATGCAGGTTGTATTAAGTAATAAATTTTTCGTGAGTTCGAAGTCGATCCACAAGGAAGTTATTTGAAAATTTCAAGTTTATATTTCTAAAAAGATGAAATTTATGTGAATTAAAATATATGAACAATTAATGTATGTTGTAACTAAAGAAAAATCAAAGTAATAAAAGTACTGAGGATTAGAGATTCACTCTTAAGTTTTGGATAGAAAAATGATTATTTATTCTTTTTACCTCTATTAATTACCACAATTGAAATCTAAACATAATGAAAGTTCCAATGGAAAGATATTATCAAATAATTCATACAATAAGGTAATCATGATATTGTCTTACTATTGCAAATTATTTCTTAATGCCAACACTTATTTATGGGATCAAGCATTTATGCACACTTTCTCAACAACAAATCTAGATTTCACATTAGCAGTTGATGGGGTAAAATCGTACAATAAACTAATTGAACCCAAATATTTATTGTGTCATAAGAGATACATAAATCAATAATCACCACAAAACAAGTAGGGTTTAGATCAAAAATAAAAAATAATAATACAACATACTTAAATATTTTCTACCTTATAACTATTTCTCTTCCTCCATCAAGATGTTCACCCTTTTTCCTCAACAAAATAAAATTTAGAAAGATATAATAAAAGTAGCAAAAACTAAAAATATAAGAGAAATTAGATAATATATTTCTATTACTACTAGAAAACTTGCAATACTATAAAACATACAAACTCGATAACTTAACCTAAAGAAATCCTCTAACCCCATTCTCTTACAAGTTTAATACATGCCATATTTATAGTACTTGGAGTAAGCTAGAGGCCAAATAAATAATGGAGGGGTTAATCAAATGGTATGCTAGTTGCCAAGAGTTGGTAAGTTGTTACACCAAATTTTCACCTACTGAATTGAATTACATTGTTCGATCAGATACAGCTAGATTTTGAAGATGCATAAAGAATCAAAATTGTAGATCTTTTGACTTTGATATATTTTCATATATCTTTTGTCAAATGTGGCAATCGGATGAAGGAGATATGGTCAAATTGTCCAAGAGTCATCCTTTATCAGCAGCATCAAGTTGCAGCCTATATTTTTACCATTTTGACACACTTTATCACCATCTTGTTTTCAGCAAACTTGTTTATTTACTTCTTATGTATAACATATCTAAATTTCATCCCAAAATAAATTTGGGCTTAAGAGATATGACCCAATTGGTCAAATACATCAATATTTGGCTGAAATCTGATTCGAATTTTGGTGATCCATTTTGTGCAACTATTTGGACGAATTTTCTGCTATAATCAAGACTGAATTGGATTGAGTTTCCAACAAAAAAATTGTACCTCTATCTCTTTCTTTCAAATGAAATAAGCTTCAAGTTTATAAGACTTTTGATTATGAAGTTATGCTCAAATTACAAAAACTACACAAGTTTAAAAACATACTTTAATTTATTTCCTAACACAAAATATTAATAAAATAATAATATTAACAAATATATATATATATATATAAAATTTGATACAAAAATATATTAAAATACGAACTTATCATCAGTTGCATAGAATTTTTGCTGCATGTTTAAATATTATATTTTGTTAAAGTCAGAGAATTTTTGCTGCATGTTTAAATATTATATTTTGTTAAAGTTATTGGTTACTCCTAATCTAGCTAAATAATTATTGCCATTATTTTGCACCAAGTAAATTTCAGATGCAGATCTTCGGTAAGACCCTGATGGGAAAAACCATCACACTAGAGGTGGAGAGCATAGATAATATAGAAAATGTGAAGTCTAAAATTCAAGATAAAGAAGGGTTCTTCTGGACCAGCATCGGCTGATATCCGCCGGAAAACAGTTGGAGGACGGCTGCACTTTGGCTGACTACAACATACAGAAGGAGCACCCTCCACCTCCTCCTTCGCCTCAGTGGAGGAGCGGCCACTGCCTAATTCTACTTGTTTCATGACTATTAGTAAAATAGTTTCACATGGTATTTATATGCTATATTTGTGATCAATTTTTAGCTGGCTACTACTTTTTTGTTATCATATATTTGAATAATTTTATATAGCTAATAAAATAGAGTGATTGTTATTAGTTATGATAATGAGTTGGGTCTAGCAGGATTTATGTATATTGAGATTCAATTTGTTAAATTTTTTAAAGATTTAAACCCAAACTCACTCCAAACCCAGATCTGGTAGATAGACCCGCTAAACCCTCTTTATAATAAAAATTTTAATATTATTTTAAAAAATACTATTAAAACTTTTTTTAAAAATATATTTTTCTAAAAAAATATCATATAAATATATAATAAAGTTTTTAAAAAATTAAAAATTAAACAAATCGAGTCTAAGTCGGATTTGAAAATGCAAAAATCAAAATCTCATCCAATTTAAACCCACCCCACTGACATTCCTAATTATTATGAGAATTGATTTTTATGTGTTAAAAAATTCGAACCCATCCTATTATCTTTCCTATTGTTACAAGAATTGAATTTTATGTGTTGAAATTTTTTAACCTACCTTGATAACCTGCCTAATTGTTATGAGAATTGGTTTTTATGTGTTGAAATGTTGTGTTTGTTTATCTATCATTCCTCTAGTATTGTTCATATTTGAAATTGTTCAATACGTTTGATGGTATATTTAGGTTACAACTAACTCTTTCTTATCCTTTTCTTTCATTGTGGTATTCGGGGAGGAGGGGTGCTGTCAAACAAGAAAATTGAACAACACGTAAAGAAAAGAAAAAAACACATGCAATAATAAAAACTTAGGGACGAGAAATATTTGAGATTTTAATAATTGTTTTTAAATCAGACAAGACCTAGTAAATTCGAGCATGAAAAATGTTATCTCTACTTTAAAATCATTTATGGCATTTAATTTGTTTGTATTTACGCTCACTCTTTTTTATAGAAGAATAGCTCTTTGATTGATATATTGGTAAAATTATGACTGCGGATATAATAGTTATGACTCAAATTAAGTGTTTCATGATAATGAAAACTCATATAGTCACGTGAATACTCATTTTTCAAGAATTTGATCTTGAAATCAAAGATAAGAAGGAAAGTGAAAATGTGGTGGCGGATCACTTATCGAGGTTGGAGCATAAAAATGAAAACTTTGAAGGACCAATTAAAGAATTTATCCCAGATGAGTTTATTTTGGCAATCAAAGATAATTTACCTTGGTATGCAAATTTTGTGAATTATCTTGCAAGTGGATTATTACCCCCGAACCTCACATATTATCAAAAGAAATTTTTTTTACATGATGTGAAATCATATATATGGGATGATTCTTTACTCTTCAAAAGGTGTTCAGATTCTATGATTCGTAAATGCATTCCAATGCTTTTTAGTTATCAAAAAAAAAAAAAATAAAGGAGGAGAAAAGAAATATTTGGGCCAAACAATTTGATCAAAATCTTGACTACTTCATTAAATAATTATGTACTGTTTTATTACGTTTTATATTAGAAATTTTCGAGTATATAGTAAGCTTTCATAGAAATAATAAAGCAATTTGAAATCCAAATTTCAAATCGTACAATTTCCCATATTGAAATGAAAATCCTATTTTATTATGATCCTTTTAATTAGCCACTTGGTCTCTGATTTTTTGTGTTCAGTTTTCTCAATTATACTATATATCCCATTATTTGCATTTCTAAGTTAAAAGAAAAAACACTAATCGGTCAATGCAAATATGACGTTAGAAGGGGAAGAAAATAGAGAATACCAGAGGCATGCATATACCCATAATTAACCTAAATTTTAGCTCAAAAATTTGGAGCTCACCTTTTATTATATCAAGATTTTTTTTTTAATTTTTTATTAGGGAGCTGTCCATTACATTTCAATTTCAAACTCATTAAATACAAATAATTATATAATCATAACATCAAATATCAAATACATTGGAAGAAACTATTCTATAAGTAAAGTGATACCTATATTAATGGGACTTAAACTCAAAAATTCTACTACATCATAAAGAATTCTTGGATAAATTGAACATAGGAGTGTAAATTAATTAAGTCGAGACAAATACGTTATTGTCTAAATTTATTTAAATTTTTATTGAGTTTCAAAAATTGTGTTTGAATTTAATTGATTGTTAATTGAGTCGAGTTTGAATGAATTTTATTTGAGTCGAATGAGAACCGAACTCGAGTAACTTGAATTTTTTACATATATTTTTATTAATAGTTGAACTGAGCCGAATTTCAGATTTTATAGAACAAAAAAATATATTCAAATTTATTTGTTAACTTAACGGACCAAGCTCAATTTTTTTTAAAAAATTAATTAATATTGAGTAGTTTGCTATATTTTTCAACCCAATTAAACCTTAGATTCTAGTGGAAAAAAATGAAAAGAGAAAGGAAAACAAATAGAGTACAAAGTATTGTCATTTGAAGCAAGAAAAATATTTTCCTTCACTAATATCCAACTACCAAACATAGCTTTAATAAATTCCTAGTGGGTCACTGGATTATTGGTTAAATGCTTAAGACTTGGAGTTAGATAAAAAAATTGTTGTTAAATTACCCCTATCCCACAATACTTCGTAACAATATTTTTCACTCCCAATAACTCATTTTATCTACTTTACACTAAGAAATTCAATTGTTAATTTTTTAGCTAACACTATTAAGAATTTTATAATTTTTGGACTAAATTTATCCTTAAGATAAGTTACACGATGTATTAAATAGTTTTGGATAGAAAATACTTTAGATTGATAAGTCATATTAACATTTATTTAATGTCTTTAAATATTAAACGAACTAAAAGAATGAAGAGTTTCATAAGCTCATTAATTAAAATTGTGTTCAACCTTTATTCAAAATAATTAAATAAATTAAAAGAAACTTAATGCTAGAATAAGAAAATAAAGAAAATAAAATTCATAAAAAATTAATTGTGTTAAAATTAAACAACTAAACTAAAAGTTGTAAAAATCCTGATATAAAACGGCTGAAAATAATTTCATATAAATCATATTTATTTAGTTAATTTAACATATAAAGTAAATGTTTTGTTCAAATTTATTTGTTCTAAAATTAAAAGAACTTATTCTTTTGTTTTAATATTTTAATAAGTTCACTAATAAAGTTAAAATCTTTATTAATACAACTTTGATCCTGAAAATATATCTCTTTAAAAAAAAAGTAATTCTTGATCTGACAAGTTCGATAGTAACTTGGCAAAAGATTCAAATATAAATAATTAAATTATATGGTTTATTCTAAAAAATTATGATATTTAAAATTTAAATAGAATATATACTAGATAAAATAGCTATTAATGAGGTATTTAAATAACCATTTTACAAATCTTAAAATTTGAATATTGCCTTCATATGCACTTCATTTATTTCGAATCACTTAAAAAAATGGGTTAGGTTTTTAATGCTACGGCGCTCCGGGGATTGTTGGGCCTCGGGTTGTAATTGATGAAGCCCTAAAGTTGGATCCCTCTTCGCGGGGAAAATTGGCTGGATATTATTAATACAAAAACCCAAGAGGTTAACACATTTTGCCTATTATAATACTACATTACACAATTTTTTCCAGCTTAAATTTCTTTGTTATTTAACCATTTAAAATCTTTTATTCAGATTAGATGCATGAAATGTTTTAGTCCTGATGGATCTTAAATAATTGGATCGAACCGTATTCAAAATAAAATCTACACACAAACATTCCTAGTCTTAAAGAACTTCTAATAAAAATTTGACAAAGCAAAAATATTTATAGGCATTATATACAAAGATGAAAGGGAGAGTCCACTACCTGGTTAGTGGTAATATTCACATTACATTTAGCTTAATGTATATTGGATACTTGAATAATAAATAAATATTTTATTTCATAAAAAATGAAGTAATTATCCATCATTCATATACCCAATGTATTATTCATGAAATATAGCATTTCAAAGACCACTGATTACTATAAACCCTTCATAGTTATTGTGAGGACCAAATATAAGTAATTAAGTTTCATTGTAACTCCAAACGTCAAGTTTTACTGACTGTGCAGATATTTATCTAGTTCTATTTTATTATTTTTTTTGTGTACTTTTGTATACTATATAGGAATATTTGTTGTGCTTAAGCAAATTTTGTGCTAATTATTTGGGTAATGCTTAAATGGTTATGTGAATTGTTGAATGTATATACATAAGTGAAATGATGATAGTATCATATATAATTTACTGCTCACAACCTTAGTTAGATAGTACACAAGTGAATCACATGAAACATTTCAATTCTCAACATGATAAACAAAATTAATTTGAAATTTGAAAAACGCATTTGAACTATCCAAATTCCCAAAATGCATGGCCAAACGTGTCCTGAATCTCTAAATTTATTACCTTTGATTCTCAAGCAAGAAGATTAGAAAAATAAAATAAAATAACTAAAAGAAGACATTAGCGTAATTTCTAATTTCCATGTCCAATACTATTAGGATTCTTCCTAGCCAAGCAAATCCAACCCCTTCTAACATTGGTAAAGAAAATTAAATACTGCAACTCCAATTTACCTAATGTAGTATTATAAATAGGGCTCCCACGACCATCCATTCTCCACTCCAAATCCCACAATAACACCTCCCCACCAACTTGTAAAACATTATCCCAATGGGTCTTCTCAACAACGATAAATTCATGTTTTGTTCCAACTCCATTGCTAATGGTAAGCAAGACACAATCATGTCAATAAACCCATATGATCAACAACAAAAGAGGCCTAAAACAAAGATCGTCTGCACGTTGGGGCTGGCGTCGCCGTCCTCAAGACAATAGAGATGGCATGAACGTTGCTCGCTTCAACTTCTCCCATGGCAGCCATGCTTATCACCAGGAGACGCTCGACAACCTCCGTGTCTCAGTTCGGAACACCGGCATCCTTTGTGCCGTCATGTTGGATACCAAGGTTAGCCATGCATGTACTTATTGCTATAGTTTTTTCAGTTTTTCTGCTTTTTCTATTTCTTTTGTAATCTGTTTTTCCTTCTTCTATTAAAATTCTAGAATAGTACTTGAGTTTGTTTGAAAGTATTTTAATGTAGTACTATATATTAAATTGTTGAATTATATTAATGTTTTTGACAATTTAATAGTATCATTCAAATTTCAAACATGAAGTTTTTTATTTGATATTTTTTATTATTATTCAATTAAATTAATAAAAAATTAATTGAATCTAGTCAGGTCAACATCGGAAAGAGATATGAGATACTTTTATTTATTGGAAGAGATTGAAAGAAAGATACTTTTATTTATTGGACTAGAGATCCTATATTAAGGCTAAGAAGAAGATAAAACTTTTGTTGGAAGAGAAGTTTTCTTATTGTCTGTTCTTCCCAAGTTTTGGCTTGGCACAGAGCAAGACCACCCGTGTTTATACTAAAACGCCTTCCTAATCAATGACTAAAATTATACCAACACACTTTTAATCTAATGACTACAATTCATTTATTAGAGCTTTCCATCAAAATGTATACCATTCTAGAATTCTTTAAAATTCTTTCTCCCAAAAATATCTAGATATTTTCCTAAGATAATTCTAAAGCAAAATTCTAAAACTTAGGCTTATTTGGGCTCTAACATTTAATGGATTCATAATTTGAATTTCTACAACACCATAATAAATATTTCTCAAACTTAATATAATATGGGCCAAATCAAGTTTATCTCGAACAAAATCAAGTTTAACTTCCAACAAACAACACCAACGGACGTATAATAATTATGGGATATAGGAGAGTTGTTTATGTGAAAAAGTTTTGGTCTAAGGTACAATGCAAATTCTTTGTTACAGCACTGTTGTGATTAACTATGCAGTTATGTTTTTTGGCCAAATTCTTATTAAATCAATGTCTCTGACTATGGAGTAATGCCAAGTGAGAAAAAACTGGGGCCATGTTGATGCTTTGCAAAAGTCTAAAACTAACAAAGTTACAGTTTCTGTGTCAAGTAATGCTCGTATATATTGATTTCAAGATGTGATTTCTCATTTAACAACTTGTCCTCGGCATGTCTTGATATATAGGCATGACAATGTTCTTAGTGTTTAGCAGCGCATAAATTTAAACCCCCTTTCTTTTTTCCTAATCTTTATTTGAGTTGCACCTTAAGTTTTCAGTACAAATTTTGTATGAAACTGGGGGCATTAAAGTCTGTTTGATTAATAAGAGGCATGAAAAGAAGATAACATAAATTTCGAACAGTAACAATTTCTCTGCTAATAGAATCAAGTTTCTATCCATGTGGGTCCAGAGATACGTACCTTATTCTTGAAGGAGGGGAAGCCAGTTCAGCTGAAACAGCACCAAGAAATCACCATATCCACAGACTACAGCATAAAGGGTGATGAGCACATGATCTCCATGAGCTACAAGAAGCTGGCAGAGGACTTAAAGCCTCAAAGCCTTATATTGTGCTCTGATGGCACCATATCCCTCACAGTCTTGGAGTGCAACAAGGAGTTGGGATTGGTTCGTTGTCGCTGTGAAAATACCGCAGTTTTGGGAGAGCGCAAAAATGTCAATCTTCCAGGAGTCATCGTTGATCTACCAGACGCTCACGGATAAGGACAGAGAGGATATCTTGGAGTGGGGCATTCCCAACAAGATTGACATTATTGCATTGTCGGTTGTTCGCAAAGGTTCTGACCTTGTGGAGGTCAGGAAGCTGCTTGGGGATCATGCCAAGTCTATAGTACTTATGTCAAAGGTTAGAAAGGAAGCATTTTTCTGAACTTGCATATCAGAAAATTTGATCCACATTAGAATAATCATACTCTATTCTGTTACATTTAATTAATGTGCAGGTTGAAAACCAAGAAGGGGTGGCTAATTTGGATGAGATTCTGGCCAATTCGGATGCGTTTATGGTGGCGCGAGGAGACTTGGGAATGGAGATCCCCATTGAGAAGATCTTTTTAGTCCAAAAGGTGATGATACAGAAGTGCAATGTGCAGGGGAAGCCAGTAGTGACAGCAACTCAAATGCTGGAGTCCATGATCAAGTCCCCTAGGCCGACACGTGCTGAGGCCACCGATGTGGCTAATGCGGTCATTGATGGGACAGACTGCGTGATGCTGAGTGGCGAAACGGCTGCAGGCGCTTACCCTGTGCTAGCCGTAGAGACCATGGCCAAGATTTGCATAGAAGCAGAGAATTCTCTGAACTAGGGCCAAGTGTTTCGAAAAGCCATGGAGGCTGCACCTCTTCCCATGAGTCCATTGGAGAGCCTGGCCTGTGCAGCTGTGCAGACTGCGAATTCAGCTGGGGCAGCCCTGATTTTGGTCCCGACGGGTGGTGCAAACGCTGCCAAGTTCGTGTCCGAGTACAGGCCTAGCATGCCAATTGTTTCAGTGGTGGTGACACAAAGGAATGATGAGTTTCCAGGCAAGCAGGGCTCATCTTTCGTGAGTGCTGCCAACGCTGCTAGGTAGACCTGACCAAGATTCAGCAATCGTTGGTTACGGTTCGCAACCACCGGTTCATCTCGATCCTTAACCTTAGCCGTCAAAACCGGTTACGATACGGGTTCTGGAACCACCAGTTCCAGTTTCGGTTAACCGCCGGTTCCGGTTCCGACCCTTATATTTAATTTTATTTTTAAAAATTTTTTTAAACTTAAATTTGCAAAAATTATTGTTACTTTTTTAATTTAATGAAAAAAATTAACTTAAATTTGAAAAAAAAATTAACTAAAATTTAAGCATATAATACAAAACAAAAGTGATTAAATTAATTTATGAAATTTCTAAAAAATAATTTTTTCATTTACACTGATAAAATACAATTTACTAAATTTTAGTTTTTGGAGTTAATATTATTATATAAAATTGATTAAATATTACAATAATTTAATAATATTAAATGAGAAGTTGAAGAATAAACAGTAGATATTGTAAAATAACATTATTAAATATTTTTAAAAAATTACACATTTACTTATTATTAAGATGAAATGTAGAATGATTAAATATAGAAGTTGATTTATAATTTGCTAAAACTAATTAATTAAATTTAAAGAAGAATACAACACCAATTTTATTAATTTTAAAAAACAAGGCAAGCAATTTGAGGGGAAAAAAAATGAAAAAACAAAATTATGAGACTTATTTATACACTTATTCAAAATTATAAACATATAGTCCATTAGCTCACTTAATTAGAGTGTTCTATTAATAGTTTGGAGGTCAGAGGTTCAAAATCTATATAATACACTTTTACACTATTTTGATAAAAAATAAAAAAAATTAAAAACCGCCGGATCGGGCTGGGCGGTTTCAGCCTGTGGAACCGCCGGATCCAACCTGCCGGTTCAAGGATTAGATGAACTGTAACCGGCCCGTGAACTCACGGGTCGATTCACGGTTCCGACCCGTGAACCGTGGTCAACGAGTTCTGACCCGTTGACCACGGTCCGGTCACGGGCCGGGTCTACTGCTAGGTTCCGGGGTATCTCAAGCATCTTCTGTTGAAGAAATACTGGAATTAGCCATGAAACAAGCCAAAGTCAAGCATCTGTGCAAGCCTGGAGACTCAATTGTGGTGGTGCAGCATGATGGAAATAGTGTCATTAACATTTTGACAGTTAATTGATTGAGAACAGAAAATAACAATTATTTGTTTGCATAATGCCTTTGTTTCTTTCTTTTTTTTTCTTTTTTGGTTTTTATCTCAGAAATTCTTAACTATATGGAGTATTTTTCACACCAAATCGACAAGACAGTAAGTTTTAGAAAAAAAAAATTATTTTGTCACGAGTCATTATATTGATCATGATCTTACCGATATTGCCCTTTTGAGGTATAGCAGGCTGAAGTACTATTTTTACAGAACAATTTGGTGTTAATGAGAAGTACTTGTGTAAATCCAGGTTGGTCAATGAATCTTGTTCTACTTTTCTAAGCCAATTGCAGCTTCTATTTGGTTCACCATAGACCCTTTTAATCATTAACAATCTCAGTAGAAGGAAATTCAATTATTTGAAGGGGGGTATTAATCAATAAATTTTTCATAACCATTTTATAAATTTATGAAATTATTTTACATCCATATTTGAGATAGATAATTTTAAGTCGACCAAAATATAATTGGGTAGAATCTTCTATTGCAAATCTTATTACATTTTTTATTATATTACACTTATTATTGTCATTATTCAATATATAAGGAATATTGATAATGATTGATAATGATGAATTTTTTTGAAAAAAGTTATCAAGTATTGGTATTGGTAAAGTGAAAAATTAATTATACATATGCATTTTTTTTGGCGGAATCATAGTTATTTTCGCAAAATGAATTCATGTTTTCTCAAAGTAAAATATATTTGATTTGGGAAATATACATTTCAAAAATACAATCTTATATTCAAATAATGCACCTTATTTTCAATTTTATTTTCAAAGTATATACCCAATTTTAACAAAAAACTATTTATTAATTAGTAAACCAAACTTGTTTTTTCAAATACAATGTCACATTAATCTATAAATTGATCAAACTTTATGATTCAATAATTCAAAATCTTTTCATTTTAACACAATTCGCGAGAGAAACTTTTCAAAATATTAATGAAAATGAATCCAAACATAGTACTACTTTCTTCTTAAAAAGGTAGCTTTGTACTGAGTTTTTTCGATAATATATTTGGTATAAACTCAATATCACTTTTTTTTTTTTGTACTTTTGTAAACATAATTGTTCCATTAAAAACTTAATCTTTATTTACAGTTGATTTTATGGCAATTGATTATATCTATCCCGGTTTCGGTGACTTAGTATTTGCTAATCTTACCCTTGTGAATTTGCTTAAATCAATTAAATTCAATCTCTTTTAATTAAAATTTGTATTATACTTGTATAGTACATATATAACAAATATTTTGAATCATCGAATAATATTTTATATTTTTAAAGTGAAACGTTTAATATACATATTAAATTTATTTGTATAATATTTAACGAATAATATTCTATTTTGCAAATTATTTATAATATTTAAATATAATTTTAAAATTATTTAAAATTTATTTATAAGTATTAATAAAATATCAGATAAATAGAAAATATTTTTAATAGTTTATGAATATATTATTAAATAGTTATTTTTAAATTATATCATAATTAAAAATTAAATAATATAAAAATATTTATAAAATAATTTTTTGCCTAATTTAAAAATATGTATGAGCATAATTTTTATAAAAATAATGTCAAAATAAATTATATTTTTACTTCGAATAATTTTTTTATAATCTTATTTTATCCATTTATATATTAATCATTTTTTATATTTTTTTATCAATTATTTCATCGTCACTTTTAATAAATATTTATAATATATTTATATATATTAAATATCAAAATTTTCTCATTCCATATTTAAGTAACTAGGGTGAAACATATCGGTCTTCCATTGACCATTATCTAATGTCTTGCATCGCGCTTCCGTAAGGAAGAAAATATATAGTAGCAATTAAAGTGAACTTGAATAAAAGTCTGGAGAAGTGAACCGGAGAGAAGAACATCAAAACCACACCAAAAACTCTAGTACTTTCCATAGCTACGAACTACCAGCCAACAATGGCTAAAGTCCCCTCCAAGCACTCTCGCGATCTACCTCAGGTACAAATTTCCCGATTTTTTTTTTGTTTTTGATAAATTTCATCTTTATTCTTTATTTGTTATTGCTGTTACTGCTGCAATATTTATCGTTTGAACTTGAGTCACTATTCTCTTCTATTGATTTTCTGGGAATTATTAGTTTGCTCTTTTTGTACTAGAAATTGTTTCAATTTTAAGTTCGGGAGAACCAGAAATTCCCCCCCAAAAAAATAAAAAAATCTTCTGTTCGATTCATGGGCTTTTTTTTTTCTTTTTATTGTTCAGACTGGTTACTTTAGTTAAAAACTATTTTTTTTTTTTTTAAATCTCCTTTATTTACATCTTTGTGTTCTTTTCCTGGTTTTCAAACGTAGAAGACAAGACAAATGATTTTTTTTTCGTTTTCTTGGTTTGTTTATTGTAATATGCATACTTAATTTATTAAATTATTTTCTTGTGTGAAGCATTGAAGGAAATAGAGTTGAAGAAATTTTTAATTCAGAAAGTGTTAAATAGATACAAAAAGGGTATAAAAGGTGAATACAGAGAATGCATAAATGATGCTGATGCATATATGTAATAAATCCCTTGCTAAAGCAATAATATGTTTTATCTTTTCGAATAGTGACTTGATGAATGGGCGAACTTGGATGCTTTTATTGTAGTGGCTAGGAAATAGTTTAATTTTTGCTTTCGTTCTGTTTTTATTCTTCATTCTATCTGTGATTGTTTGGCTGAGCAGGACTTTGAGGGGCTTTTGAGTAACTTACAGGATTGGGAATTGTCGTTCAAGGAAAAAGATAAGAAACTGAGATCAGATGCTGTCGGCAAGGGCAAGTTGGTAAGTAGATTGACCCGAGATTTCGTTATTCTCATTGAAGATTCTGCATTGGTGGTGGAGCTGTTGTTATATATCCTTCTTAAATCATCTTCTTGGAATGACATAGTGATTTGACTGCAGAATTGTGCTTTTCATTTCTTGTTGATTAATGACCTTTACTTTTTCTTGAGAGAAGTGTGTACATTTCTATGATGTAGAACTAAATAATTCGTAGCGGTCAGATATAAAAAAAAAACATAGATAAATAGTTTCGAACAATTAACTTCGGCTGATTAAAAAGGCTGTTGAACAATAAAATCATGGCTAAAATTAAGTTTCCTCAGCCAACTAAACCTTTCAAAGTGTAGATTAGAGGTAGTATAGCTCAAGCTATGACCTTCAACTATAATTCAAGTTCAATGAGATTAAAGTGAAGATCACACAGATATCCTACACAATCAAGAACCTCTATTCTGCTTGAACTCTACTAGAAGCTTCTTTCTCATCATTCATTTGTTCGTGGTAAAGTCTCCACAGGCCTTCAGAGAAAATGTTGAATTCAAGATCAATCTCACAGCCTCTCTTAGATTGAGATTTGTTATTAGATCAACTAATCTTGAGATTATTTACAGACTTGTACTCATATTTCTTGAATATATGGTTGAAAAGTTGTATCAGAATGTCATTGTCCATACATGAAACTTGTGTTACACTCTCTAACCATCTTGCATGCTCTGTCTTGTATTTTTTGAAAAGGATCATCTGGGTCAGCCAAGTAGAAATAATGCTAGTCTACTTTCTGATAGCGCTAGAGTTAATGGAAAACAGACAATGGGGAAAACTCCCTCTTCTGACAATACAAGTACTGTCAGACAGTACGATTATTTAAAAGAATATGAGGCACTCAGTCGATTATCAAGTGGAATCCCATCTCAAGAGAGCGTTGTTGATGCTAATTCTGAGAAAGAGTTGGTATGCTTTGCCCTTCAACCAGTTCTGTTCCCATGGTTAAGAATAGCGTGTTCGTGTTGATTTTGATCTTCCTTTCTATTTCCTTCTTTAGGGTAATGAGTTTTTTAAGCAGAAGAAGTTCATTGAAGCTATAGACTGCTATTCACGAAGCATTGCATTATCGCCAACTGCAGTAGCTTATGCAAACAGGGCAATGGCATACATCAAGATTAAAAGGTATTTTTAGTATATGCTGGGTGAAATTTGTTAATTTTGTAAAAACATGGCACTTTCCCCATTATTTGTTTTTTTTGCTTTTTTTTCCCCTCTATTTGGCAATAGGTTCCAGGAGGCTGAAAATGATTGTACGGAAGCCTTGAATTTAGATGATCGATATATAAAAGCATATTCTCGTCGATCGACGGCAAGAAAAGAACTCGGGAAACTCAAAGAATCCATTGATGGTAGAATCTATATTTGTTATAAGTGAAAGATCTTTTCAGTTTCATTCCCCGTATATAATGACTGAACTTTTTGTAGTCAAATGCAGATGCTGAATTTGCTTTGAGATTAGAGCCACAAAACCAAGAGATCAAGAAGCAGTATGCGGAATGCAAATCTCTGCTTGGGAAGGTATACATTTTACTTTGCCTGACTTTAAATTTTATTTTCCCCTAATTTTTGTCATAGTACATGGTGATCTGTTGGCTGTGTAATATGTGAGCAAACTGTCAAGGCTAGGATAAAGTACAGATATATTTATCCCTTGATAGTCCTCCATCCATTCAGCAAAGTAATTTCCCCTCATACTGCTTGAAGTTTTTTCAGTTAAGTTTGTAATTGTGCTGCATGTCCATTGTAAATTTGAGGGTGTCATGAGAAAATTGTCTTTGATGGCTATTAAAATGAACAACTAGGCTTGATTTACACTTTTAACATACACATGGAACTTTGTCTTTTGCGACATGAAGATGAACAATGCCTCGACAATATGTTATATGATGAAGGGGAAACATGAAATCACTTGAAGATGAGTTAAATCAGGAATTGGATTGTGTTGGCTTCTGAATAGAAAAACAAATCATTGATTGCTTAATACCTAGTACCAGTGTCTGGATTAACTCAAAAATTTATGGACTCTCTCAAGCTGGAACTTGTCCTTTTCAACTCTGAAGGCTCTTAAAATGAAAGAGATACATATTACTTGGTTTTTCTTCATGGATCCTTCACTTTCCAAGCTTCTCCACTGCTTGAGACAGCAGATCCTAATGCCTTAATCGAGTTTCATTTTACAACCAAAGTTCTTTAAATATCGAGCTTTCATCCTTCGATAAACTACTTTAATTACTGTAGCAGGCCACTTCTGATCAATATATCTTGATGCTGTTTCCTTTCCCAAATCTTTGATTATTTACTTTTTATTCTTCTGCAATTTCAGGAGATTCTGAAGAAGGCATCTGGAGCATTGGCAGGCTCTGTGGAGGGAGCACGACCAGGAAAATCAGAGGTGGACAAGAACAAATATGTGCAGAAGCTCCAATCTGTCTCAACAAGTTCTCCTGCGGGGAGAGTGGCTGAGATTCTGGAAGATCGCCCCAAGGTCTGGAGTCTGAACTATAATGTAGACACATTCTTTTTATATCCTATAATGTCTTTGAAATAGTTATATTTTGAATGCAAAGAACAGCGAGTCAAAATAGCCATTTTGCTGTTAGGTTCCTGTTAGGCTTCTTAGAGGATTGAAGTTTAACGTGGGACCTGTATCGTTTTATATGGTATTCCATAGCTTTTCTGGATGCTGGACAATTGCTTAACTTAATATTTTTATTTTGTTAAACCCCTCAAAATTTATTTGGCAGGGAAATAATATTGGAGAAGCTGCTGTGAAGACATCTATGGAAGTTAAAAGTAACAGTATGAGAACTAATGGATCTGATGCTGATACTGGCTCAGAGACTGCAAAGGTTTGATGATGAGATCTTGCTTTAATGACAAAATTTTGCTTACTTTTTATCTGTTCTGCGTGAGTTAGGGGTTTCATCCTCAGATTTTTATGTTAAAGGATTGCACCTTATTGTTTTACTATATCATGCACTGTTATACTTCTGCATTGCGAGGAATCTAATGCATAATAACAGTGGAACAAAAAAAAAATCCTTTTCCAAAATGTAGCAACACGAAAGTACTTTGGTTTTTTTCTTTTCTTTAAATATCTTCGAGTAGCTTCAACACAAACTTCATTTTATAGTTCTACCTTTATAATAAGGGCGATTCAGAAAGTGGAATGTGGGTGGAAGAATACAGTTAAAGTGAGAAGGGCAGAGGAGTGGTTCAGAAAGAATATGTAAATATAGAGGGGCAATTTGAAAACTTTGCAACATTTTGACAGAAAGTTAGAAAATTAACAGGACAGAAAGCCAAGGGAGGATGTCAGGCTGCAGGGCTTTCTTGCCCCATGATTTCACTAGGTTTGCTGTGTTCCAGGTTATATGATGAAACTTCTTTTTTAAGCTATGAATGGCCGGCATATACATTCTGCTTAGTGGAACTTTTAGTAAGTTGTAATGGCTCCCTTCTTCACTGATTTTGGTCCAAAATTGATCTCTGGAATGAATGGAGATCCATGTAAACCAATGAAGATATTTCTAGAACTTATTACTCTATTGAGGATTCCATGCAGTTTTACGGGTAAAGCATATCTGTGTGGTAAGTCCTTTATTTTAAACTAAGACTCCGAAGAGGGCCGGACTCTGTAAATACTGACATCTGATATCTAACCGAAAATGTCGACCAGATCTGTTTAGGTTGTCAAACTCATATTACAACATAATGGTACTACATTTTTTTTGGAAAAAATAAAAATGAAAATACCTATTCGCAAACAATTGTAATATATCCCTCGGCAGAAACATATCGGGAGATTGTGGAATGTTAGCTCAAATACACTGAGGTCCAGTGTTGACATGAAAATGTTATCTTACTAGTCGCAATTCATCTGATGAGACAATTTTTAGCACTGTTGAGTAAAATTCTGTTATGTTGCATGCACAAACTCTTGGTAGAATGTGTCTCTGTGCCAGATTTCCTGCTCCACCTCAATTCTCTTAGTGATTTGTTCCCTATTCAAACTTTTCACAGAGGAAACCCCAAAATAGCAAGCAGGAGCTGAGGGCATCTGTGCAAGAGCTTGCTGCAAAAGCAGCAAATGTTGCGAAGGCCGAAGCTGCAAAAAACATTGTTCCACCAAATTCAGCTTATCAATTTGAGGTGTCTTGGCGAGGACTCTCTGGTGACCGTGACTTACAGACTCGCTTATTAAAGGTCAAAAATCATCATGTCATCTGGTCTGCATGTTTTATTTGTCATCTTGTTAAATTGTAGCAATCCTTTAAAATTCATATGCTAGTATGGACATCCTTTCTTTTAAAGGAGTGCAAAATTGGGGAACTCACAAATTGACAGTTGTATTGATTTAACTGACTGAGGAATAAAATGTATGTTTATTAGCTTACTGGAACCTATTTCGGTAGTAATAAAAACAGAACTGCTGACTTACTATATACTTTATTTTAGTCCTCAACTAAATCTGTCTTTTCCACTAATCAGGTAACTTCACCAACTGCATTACCTGGGATATTTAAAAATGCATTGTCAGCTCCAATACTTGTTGACATCATAAGGTGCATCGCCACCTTTTTTATGTAAGACACTATTCCTTCAATGAAATGTGGTGAACCTTTCTTTGAGTTGAATGGCAGCATACATATGGTTTGTTTGTTTGGCAGGGAAGACATGGCCTTAGGTGTTGAGTACTTGCAGAATTTGACCAAAATCCCAAGATTCGACATGATCATCATGTGCCTTTCATCTGCGGATAAGGATGGTATGTCAACGCAAACATCTGTAACTGTAATGGTGTCATCTTAGGAATTGCCTAGTGATGATGTTTCTCTGAACAAATTAACTGTAAGACATGGTATAAAATTAAATTCAATCTCTTCTGATGCTGATTGAGAGTGATCATATACACGCACATGTGTGGACGCAGAGTGACACTAATATTAAACTTGTAAAGCAACATACGATCTTGGGTTTTTCAGCCTAATTTAATTGCTTATTTTGTTTTGGTTGTTTTGATTAATTGCTAGGACTATTTTTTATTAAATCTACTAATTGAAATTTATCATACATAATATTTCTTCCAAACATTTTATTATAAGGTCATTTATGCACTTAAGCTGATATCTGTTTGCTTTAAAATTACTTTGTTTTTTCCTTAGTGGTTGAAGCTTAGGTTGAATTTGGACAGGTTGATTGCATTCTTTTCTAGGCTCTTTAATTACATCCCTATTAGTCCACTTTTGTTACTAGTAAGTATATGGACACTACCTTATGTAATTTACTGTGTGCTATGAACATGTTTGACCTATTGTTTTGGCCCCCCACTAAGTAATTTCACAAATTCCATCACTGACTAGCGTGGAACGCTTAATAATCATTGATGAGGCATTGTATGATGTCTCATTTTGCTTGAATAGCCTGGAACCACCCATACCAAGCATGCAGAACATGAAAGTTGAACCCACTAGGAGATAGCTGCCAAAGAAAATGATGCTGAGAGCAGAATATGGACTTGAAGAGGTTGTTCTTTTTTTATTTTTTTTCTGTGCTTGCGCGCCCGCGTGTGTGATTGGTTGGTTGGTTGGTTTGTTTTTTTGTTTTTTTTGTGTGCAAGGGCCATAGTTACCAATTTTTGATGAGATGCTGCTTATTTTTGGCACTTACTCTTAACTTCGGCACCCTAAACTGATGGATTGGGTAAGTCTCAAATGGATGTTGAATTTGTAAGGTTGCTGACTTAATTCACACACGAATACACGTTAAAAAAATGAGAAAGAGAGAAAGGGAGACAAAAGATAGAAGTCTGCATCTCTCATTATCCTTTGTAATTTAAGCATATATTTCATTTCCGTATATTTGATTGAACTATTTATAAAAATTGAAGAGTGGAAAATGGACAAGTACTTAAAACTGTGCTGGTTCAGCATATTTAGAAGTTAAAATTAACAGTGTATAAGCAATTCATTTGACAGACTCGGATTTCATTTGAAACAGGTATTTCCAAGATTTGGGATGAAGTGTTCAGCAAGGGGACTACAGATTATGCTGAGATCCTTAGTAACTTGCGGTCGAGATATGGAACAAAACACTGATGATCATTTGCTTATGGACTCATCATTTCCAAAGAATGTCGATTTGTTGGATCTACGCAAGTGCAGTTCTATCTCCAGAGTAAGGCATATTCTTGGAGGACAAAATGTGTATTGGACTAGATTAACAAGAAATTATTTTGGAGCAGTATGTACCTTGTTTGCTTGTACGATGTAGGAACTTCTGAATTGGAATTCACAATGCTTGCTTCCAATTTTGTAAAATGAAAAATACAAAAGAAATTTGATGGCCTTAATCTGCAGAATGATGTAAAACTATGAATATGACTAGTAGTTATGCTCTGTAACTCCAGGTATGATTCTGCCTTGGTGAATGCTATAAGGTACTCGTGTAGTTCCTTTAACTTAATAAATTCATGGGTTTTGGAAAAAGGGGGAAGACACTTTTTAAGTAGTGCATTGATCACGTTACTGTTATATTGAATTCAACACAGAGTGATCTCTTATTACAAATGGAACTAGAAAGAGATTTTGTTGATATATAGTTGATAATGGCACCTTAGAAGAATTTGAGTTTCACAGAAGCCAGATGCAAATTGCAATTGGAATTGTCCATATTTTATAGAATATGGTGTATTATCAAATGGGGTTGTGCATGCATGCAATATTTTGCTCTTCTTTTAACATTTTCACTCAAATGATTTTGAAGATAGCATATACAAAAATGTAAAAGCTTACTTATCCTTTGGTTGTTCCATAAATATGGCTCCATCCTTCCCACAAGGTTTTGGTTTTTGTATTCATTTTGGCAAATGTTTTATCTCAGTATTATTTGATGAAAGACCCTGATAAAAGTTAATTAAACATTATACATCTGCTGATTCCAACACACATGAGAAAATTGCATAATTTTTCAAAAAGCTCAAGTTTTGTTTTCAAGCTTATTGTTATAATTAGAGAAAAAAAAAAAAAAGAAGAAGAAGGTGAGATCGCATTAAAATTTTGAGATGTTCTTCAATTGTGCTTTGACATGGCTAAAGACCATCGCCCAAGTTTAATTACCAGGGCAGAGAGAGTCATATGCCATGGCCTTGCCACAGCAATTGTGGGGTGACTTAGTGACTAACATTGTTGAAGGGTGTTTGTGTAATTATATATTTTAACCTTTTTAATATAAATTAGTGGGTCAGTCACGCTTCCCAATGTATCATATCATATTAGAGTATTTCTTATGACCTACCTTAATTCCACCATATAATTATAATGTCCCACCTTACCTTCTTTGCACGAACCAATTCCAGATTCTGCAAGTCCCAATCAATGGAGTCCAGATAACCTCAAAAAGAAGAAACCTTATGAATTGAGTGAAAGATCACTGAGTATAACAAAGCAAGAAAGAGGACGAAAAGAATTGAGAAGAAGAACATAAATTTGATTTAATTTTCAAAACTGTGGAATGAGTACAAGATGATGCGTATGTGTATCAATTAGGGCTTAACTGCCAAAGTAATATGTTGTTCTTGTTAATCCAGCTAGGTGTCGTCTTCTTATTGGCTCATGTGTGTTGTTTACATTTAGCTATATATATATATATATATATATATATATATGTCGCCTCCATTTAATGGGAAGGTGTAGTTTCTCTTGAAGTTGTTGGTCTGTTTCTAAAACTCGGTATTTCTGGTGATTACATTTCTTCCTTCTTTAGTTCAGCTCGTGACATTACCCCCCCCCCCCCCCCCCCTCTCTGTTGTCCTCAAGATTGGGGTTGGAGTTAGCTTCTTCTTTAAGAATGGCTGCAGAGTTGTTCCTCTTGAATGCATAATGGTTGAAGGATGAGTTTGCCATCTTCATCTAAAGGCAGGTAGAGAGGACGTCGACTGGTCTGTAGCTCCAATCTTTCTCTTAAGTAGTGAAACATGAAATACTGGATAAATCGTGTAGCTCTTATGTAAGGAATACTCCACATAAGGAATATTCCCTGTAGAGTTTTAATTTAAGGTATGCCCAATCCCCTGGTTGGATATCTGCCATAAATGAGAGCAACTATAAATCTAAAGTCTCCAATACTTCTTCAATAACACGTTCCATAACAATCAACTCTGCAAAACAAAAGACAAGATAAGTAATAATTTACTCCTATTGCAATGCAACTACTAATATAGAAATTTAGAGTTACAAAAGTTACATAAAAGCACTATCTATTAACCTATTTATTATATTTAGGCATTTTAAGTTGCGTTTGACGTTTTTTCGTAACATCAAACTTATCAATGATTGAGTCAATATTGAAAATTTAAACAATTTCTTTCTCAATGTATATTAGTAATGAACTAACTAAAAAATCATCTTCTATCTTATTTTGCAATCTTGTCTTGACAATGTTCATATATGAAAATGCATGCTCAGTTATTGCAGTAAAAGATGGAAGAGTCAAAATAAGTCTAATCAATTTATTCACAAGATAGTAATTTATTGTCTTTCTTGTAATTGGCACAACTTTGAAAATGTTGACACATTTCGAAAGTGTGATTGTGTTGAATATCAAGTTCAAAAAACTCCAACTGATATTTTATATATAACTTCTCTTGACTAGTGAAATCACCAAAATAAAACTTCTCAACAAGTTTACAAATATCATCAATGTTGAATGATTTGTATCAATCTCTCAGATCCAAAGATAAGCTAAGTCTGAGCAATTCTACTGCATTTTCATCAAATCGATAATTCATTTCTTGTAATATAAAATTTACTATGCTAGTGAATATATCGATTCGATAATGATGCTCCAAGGTAATAGAATTTCCTTTACGAAGTCGACCTCTACCCGATCGATGAGTAGCATTCATGTTTGGGACACCTATCTCATGTTTCTCACAAAAGTTCTTCATTTTATCAAATAATTGATCCCAACCTTTCTCTCTAAATTTATGAATAAGTTCTTTTATGTTAGTAACTGTATCTATTGCATTTAAAATATCCAAAGACTTGCACTATAGAATTCTATAAAGATCATCTGTCAGATCCAGTAACTCAACTATAAAATGCAATATAAACACAAACTCTAATGATGTCATTATATCATAAACTCCATCAACTGCTGCTATGGTAGATAAGGTATTTTTGTCATTGATGATCTCAGTTAAAACAAGAAGAATAGAATCAAATAAATCAAGTAAGCTACAAAGAGATCTCAAGTGAGAGCCCCATCATGCATCTCTTGAACGTTGTATAGTCCCAACTTGATTTTTTCTCGTTCTAGTTTCAAGCTCATTAGTGGGGGTTATGTTGGGAAATTTCTTGACAGGTTAATTATATCATTCGTATAGCATAAGTAATTTGTAATTGATCATGGCGTTTAGAAAAAGAATCCACTAAATTCACAATAATAATGAAGTTTGAAAAAAATGCTCAATAGGTACAATACTTGGAGCTGTTACTACTAATGTTAATTGTAACCGATGAACAAATAAATGAACGTGATATGCATATGGATACTTATTCAGAAAGAGAGCTTGTAAATCATTTCATTCTCCTCTCATAATATTAGCACCATCTTACCCCCGTCCTCGAATATTTTGTATGATAAGATTATTGCAACAAAAGACACCACATATTTTTCTTTTCACAGTACATGCTTTAGTATTCTCCACATGAACCACATCAAATAACCTTTCTCGAATAAAGCCCTATTTGTCAACAAATCTTAAAATAATGGCCATTTGCTCCCTTTTTAACTCCTCAAGATTCATCAACAATAAGATAATATTTCACATCATCAATTTCTTCCCTAATAAATCTTTGAATTCTAGATGCATAGAGTGACAAGATCTCATTTTGAATTTGATGAGAAGCATATGAAGCATTTTGAAGAGAATTATCCAAAGCAATAGAACTCACTTCATCATTGTAAGAAGCTGTGTGTTTAATAATTTTTATAAAATTACCGCGATTATGCGAGTCCAAGGATTCATCACGGGCTCTAAAGGCTATACCTTGAAATGCACATAATTTTGCAACATCAATTGAAACTTTGAGTGGTAAACAATTCTTTGCAACTAACTCGGAATATTATTTATCTATAATCTTCTCAATATGCTGTAATAGGTTTATCAAATCATAAGAATGTTTCACAACCATCTTATATGAAGAATTGAATCAATTCCCTTAATGGATAAAAAATGAATAATTTTTACAATCATTAGCTTTTTTCAAAGATTGAAATTCATCAATAGTAAATATATTTGCCCAGAATGTGTAGATAGCTGATTAAAAGAAAAACATGAAAGTTAATAAGTAGCAATTTTAAAAAGAAAATATTCCAACCAATAGGGAAATACCTTATACCAAATAAGTAAAAACCTTCTTTCATTCTTATCCCAAATGTAGTATGTAGTAGATGCCAGAATTTGCTAACATAAATCTTATCTTTATCGGTTGTTATACTTTCTAGCAGTCCAAGAAGCTTGTAAATCTGTTCCAGGAAAATCAAAGCAAGACTAGAATTAAGGGTGATGTAAAGTGAAAATATATGAAAAATTATTGATACGTTCCTAAATGACAAAAAGTAAATATGAACATGTAAAATGACTAAAATGCCTACTAAATGGTAATAAGACATTAAATGATAATTATATCCCTAAATGACCAAAAAAGTGGAAAATCACAAAAATCTACCAAACGAGCATAATATTAGGTGGACATGTGAAATGAATCAGACAACCCAAAAAGAGTTAAATTAACATTTGAATATGCAAATAACTAAAACACCCTAAGAACCTAAAAAAATACATAAACGTGAAAAATTAGAAAAAATATTGCTTAAATGGTCAAAGTGGCATATGTGCATGTAATTTATTACGACACTCATATGAACATAATAAAATGACTAAATACCTATTAAGACCCCAAAAACTCATAAGTATGAAAAATGACTAGAATGCCCTTGAGGATGGAAAATGATTGTAATGTCCCTAAGATATAAAATATCTTAAAAATAAAAAAATAACATTTATCATTATTTGGCTTTAGATAATCTCTTTGTTTGTTAATTTTTATTGTGGATGACTAGATTTTTTTAGAATCATTTCTTGACTATATTGACCCAAATTTATTTTACTCCAAGCAACAATTATCAAAGGAGTTTGACATGAAAGACTTGAGTCCAACAAATAAAATTCTTAGAATGCAAATCACAAGAGATAAGCAGATAGGGTTCTTGCAGTTATCTCAGGTAGAGTACATCAATCATATTTTGCAAAGATTCAACATGGGCAATGTCAAGCCAGTTACCACACCTGTGGCTAGTCACTTTCACCTATCCAAGGATCAGTCCCCTCAGACAGAGGAAGAGAGAGAATTCATGGCTAAGGTTTCTTATGCCTCATCTATTGAAAGTTTGATGTACGCGATGGTATGTACGAGACCAAACATTGGTCATGCAGTAAAAGTTGTTAGCAGAGTTATGTCAAATCCAGGAAAAGCTCATTGGGAAGCGATCAAGTGGATTTTGAGGTATCTATGAGGCACTGTAGAAAAATGTTTGTACTTTGAAAAATAAGACTTAAAAGTATAAAGCTACATAGATGTAGACTTTGGAGGTAAAGTCGATCACTGAAGAAGCCTCACCGGTTATATATTCATTGTTGGAATTGCAACTATTAGTTGGATGTCGCACTTACAAAAGATTGTCACTTTATCCACTATAGAGGTTGAGTATGTAGTAGTGACTGAAGCCAGTAAAGAGATGATGATATTGCTTCAAGGCTTGTTAACTAAGTTAGAATTCAAGTAGAAGAAGAATGTTCTGCACAGTGATAGTCAGAATACAATACACTTGGAGAAGAATTCAGCATTCCAGAACCAAGCATATTGGATTTCGTTATTTCTTTATTAGATCTTTATTGAAAGATGAGGTATGGAGAAGATCTAAGGAAGTAAGAATCTAGCAGATATGTTGACAAAGACGGTGGCTATCGACAAACTGAAGTTGCGTTCAACTTCAGTTGGCCTGCAAGAGTAACAAGACCGAAAAAATCTGGTGTATTGATCGAGGTGTGAAGATAGATTGAAATCAGTTTTCAAGTGGGAGATTGTTAAGAAAATGACCAACTATTTTTAGTCAAAAATGAAGAATGCCTAACTTAGGCAATTGTCAATTAAGGTACCTAACCATTGTCTAATTTCTTATCTAAATTTCACCAACCCATTTTTTGAAACCTATATAAACCCCTTAGCTCTCATTTGTAGAGCATCCTAAAAATAGAGAATTAGATAGAGTTTGAGAGAAAAACTTAAGAGAAAAAGTTTGTGAAAGAATTTTGTGAAGAAATTTTTTTGTGTAGATTGCGAGTTATAAATATTGTAAACACTTTGTATATTTTATCCCTTTAGGAAAACGATTTACAACATGTCCAGAGACGTAAGCACAATTAACCGAACTGCATTATCAAATTTGTGTGTGGATTATTTCTACTGTTATTTCGCATTGTTACTAATCTAATTTATCAAAAATTTTGACAGTACATATATTATCAACACGATACATATATTATCAATCATTAATTTAATGCTCGACTTCATGGTTATATAATTATTGGATAAATTTTGACAGTACCACTAGGATATATCTTAATGGTTGTTGGATCTTGTATAATTCATTGCCGCTTTGTCTTTGTAACGAAGGCTATGTTTAAGTAGTGTTAAAAAAGAGAAAAGGAAAAGATTTTTCTTTTTTTTTTAAATAGAACACAAAATTTTATAATTTGAAAATTATTTGTTTAGTATTTTACTCGTTAAAATTCATTGTCCATTCATATCCTAAATGATTTCATCCATTCTATTCTTACCTGCATATTTTTGCTAAAGGTCCCTTTGCTCTGGCTAAGGCATTAAATTAAATATTAGTATAGGTGTATATTTTGGAGTTGTAAATTATATTTTGGTGGAATTTTAAGTATATTCAAAATTTTGATTTAGGAAAATTATGAAAATTTATAGAACAAGATGGAAATTTTTAAATGAAACTTTGGATATTTTTATTTAACACAATTACCAACTACTAAACTAAAAATATTTGCATGTCTAATGTATATAGTAAGCTTTTTTTTTTAAATGAAATAATTAAAAAAATAATAATGCACCCAATTTAAAATAAGTAGCATTTCTTCGAGACTTTCTCACTATTTGTAGAAGTTTTAACCTTTATCCCAAATTTATTACTCCTAAATTTTTTATGATGTCAGAAAATAAAGCTCTATTTCTTAAAAAAAAAATTCTTTACAAGTTTACTCTCTAACTTATAGTAATTATATGTATTTTTACTGAAAAATATTTTATAAATTTTTTCAATAATTTTCAAAATTTTGGAAAATTTGAGAAATTTCAAGAATATTCCGAGATTTTGATGGAGATCCTGCAAAATTAAACTGAGAGTTAGTCATTTCGAATGATTTTCGATCGAAATTTTGAGAGAAACTCAAACTATTGTTCTGGCTATAAAAATACAGGATGTCTTGTAACCAAATGAAAATTTTAAGTTGACCAGTTAAATTGGACAACCAACTTGAGTGCTTTACAAATCTAAAACCAAGTTCATTCAACATGATTGCACAATTACAAAATAAATCTTGGAAAACACTATAAATATCGATTGATGTTATGGTATGATGAGAACCACGTTTTCATCCTTGAACTGGTGGAGATTGAAAATAAATGATTCATTTTTTTCCTTTTCGACATTGTGTCTGATTTGTCTTTTCTTTTTTCTTTTTTTGCAGGCTTGATATTGTTTCGGCATTTCAAACTTTCTCTTCCTACTTGGTATTTTATTTTATAATACATGTAAAGTGTTTGTTATTCACGTTAAATATATATTTAAAAAATAATTTATTCATTTAATATATATTTATAAAGTAGAATATAAAATAAAATATTAAATTAAAATATAAAATTCGAACTACAGTATTACTTCGGACAGATATGAAAGCCATATTTGACGAATGTATTGTGCCAAATACATACTAAAGTCACATTTGTGTTTGTACATTAATGTATTTATAGACTTCTCCTACGTGTTTGTGCATTAATGTATTTATGGTGGGCAAATGGTATGGTCGGATTTGGGTCCGGTTGAATGAATTGGGCTAAACATGATTCCAAGTATATCTGTACAAAATGGATTGGTTGGATCGGGTTGGGTCTAATGGAAAGAACGAAAAATATCATTTTGCTTAATAAAAACTTATAATTCAAAAAGATAATAGTAATAATACACACACTTTCAAACTATACATTCATGATTTTAGCATTTCAACTCTACATAAAATAGTAAATATACATCGTAATACTGTATGCAAAAGAAAAAAAGAGAGTAGGAAACCAACAAAACCTTCTGATATCATCCATATCTGAACTTGCTACTAGTCAAGTCTCTTGGAACCATCATATTCCTCTTTCACCCGATATACCAATTTGTTGTGAAGTGTCTTCTTCCCCACGGGTAGTTCAACTAGTTCCCATGTTTGGTTGGAGATCAGAGACTTCATATCTTCTTTCATGGCAAGCTCCCATTTGTTGGCATTTTCAGTCTGACAAGCTTCATCATACCATTTAGGCTTCCTTTCATTAGTCAACAACAGATAGTTCATATATCTTTTTTTAGGCACATGAGATCGAGAAGACCTTCTCAGTACAGGAGTTGGAGTAGGAGGTTGCGGTGTGTTGGACTGCTGCACACTGCTTTGTCCAACGGGTTCCTCTAACTGAGGACTTGCTACAATCGGCTCCATCACGGGATTATCTAGGATATCATCTGCATTTACATCTATAAATATTGGTTCACTCTACTCTGAGTCGTTGGAGTCTATTTTATGCATATCCTTGTACATCACCATTTCATTGAAAATCACATCTCTGCTACAAATCACCTTTTTATTTTCGTCATCCCAAATACGGTAGCCAAACTTATCCTCGCCATAAATGATGAAGGTGCATTTCTTGAATTTGGGATCAAGCTTATTCCTGCCTTGATCACTAATATGCACATATGCTACATAATCGAAAACTTTTAGATGTGATAGTTTTACCTCTTTTCCATTCCATACCTCATCTGGTATTCTGTGCTCCAATGGAGCCGATGAGCCTCGGTTGATCAAGAAAGCTGTTATATTGACTGCTTCTACCCAAAACTGCTTTGGTAGACCTAACTATATACGAATGCTTCTAGCTTTTTCTGTCAACGTTCGGTTCATGCGCTCAGCTACACCATTATATTAAGGTATACCCGACATGGTTCTTTCCATTCTGATTTCGTGCTCATAGCATAACTTCTTGAATGTGGTGTCTTTATATTCACTACTATTATCGGTTCTGAGTCTTTTAATCTTCAGACCTGTCTCATTTTCAATCATAGTTTTCCATCTCCTGAAAGCCTCAAATACTTCATACTTATGCTTTATAAAGTAATCTCATACTTTCCGAGAGTGATCATCGATGAAAGTCATGAAATAGTATTTTCCACCAATGGATGAGATGATCGTTGGTCCCCAAACATCAGAGTGAACGAGCTTTAGCCTTTCCTTCTTTGGGGTTCTACCACTTATCTAAAAATTGATCTTTTTCTACTTTTCAAGTATGCAATCTTTGCACATTTTTATCTCAACTAACTGTAGACCTGGAAGTTTCCCCTTCAAGTGCATATTTTCATCCCTTTTTCACTTATGTGGCCTAGTCTCTAGTGCCATAGATTTGGAGTTTCATTGTCTGTTACAACTGTAATTGAACAACGTACCCTTACTATCATGTAAAGAGTGTCACTATTCTTGCCTCGAGCAACCGTCATTGCGCCATTTGGAATTTTCCAATCATCACAATGGAAAATCATAGTGTAGCCTTCGCTAGCTAACTACCATACTGAGATTAAGTTCTTTCTCAGGTCAGGAATATGCTTGATATCCTTCAGCTCCCAAACAGACTCGTTCAACTTAATCTTTACTACATCTTTGCCAACAATAACACACAGTTGATTATCACCAAGATATACCTTTCCAAAGTTTTCGGGGACATACCTCTCGAAGAATTCTTTCTGCGAAGTAGCATGGAACGATGCTCCAGAGTCTAACACCCAAGACTCCTCCTTGCTATCTAAAGAGCATATCAACGCATCATCTTCTCATGAGGTGGAAGTAACATTTACCTCTATCTTCGCCTCCTGGTCCTTCGGTGTATTCTTGCACTGATTTTAGTAGTGCCCGATCTTTCCACAGTTCCAAAACTCAATGATTTTTGAGCTATGAGAATTACTGAAATTTCTGGATTTAAACCTCTTATCCTTTGATCTACCTCGATAGTTAGATCTGCCACGTCCATTCTCTCTGGTTGAATTTCTTCTTCTTGACTCTATATGCAAATCTGAAGAGGTTGAAGATTCACCCGACTCTCTCTTCTGGATCTCTTCACTGAGAATCAGATCACGAACATTATTAAATTTCAACTTATTACTTACCAACGAGCTACTCACAGCCATGACAGTAGCATTCCAACTTTTTGGTAGAGAAGACAAAAATATCAATGCTCATCAAATTCAATTCCAACTGAACTCAATTAGGTTGTGACTGTGTTAAGTTCATTGAGATGTTGAGCTACCGATGCGCCTTCCATCATCTGCAAATTGAACAAACGCCTCATCAAGTGAACTTTGTTTAAGGCAATGGCTTCTCATACATACTATAGAGAGCCGCCATAAGACTCACCGTAGTCTTTTCCTTGGCTATGTTGAAAGTAGTTGCTACAACTTTAAGATTGCAAACCCAAGTGTAGGTTGTATTAAGTAATAAATTTTTTGTAAGTCTGAGGTCGATCCACATGGAAGTTGCTTAAAGAATTCTGGATTATAATTCTAAAAAAATGGGATTTATGTAAATCAAAATATATGAACAATTAATGTATGGTGTAACTAAAGAAAAACCAAAGTAATAAAAGTATTAAGAATTAGGGACCCACTCTTGAATTTTGGATACAGAAATGATTATTTATTCTTTTTACCTCTATTAATTGCCACTATTGGAATCCATACATAATGAAGGTTCTAATGGGAAGATATTATCAAATAACTCATGTAATAAGGTAGTCATGATATTGTCTTACTATTGCAAATTATCTCTTAACGCCAACACTTATTTATGGGATCAAACATTTATGCACACCTTTGTTAACAACAAATCAACATTTCACATTAGCAGTCGGTAGGGTAAAACAGTACAATAAGCTAAATGAACCCAAGTATTTATTGTGCCATTGGAGATACATAAATCAAGAATCACCACAAAATAAGTAGAGTTTAGATCAAAACTCAAAATAATAATACAACATACTTAAACATTTTCTACCCTTATAACCATTCCGCTTCCTCCATCAAGAGGTTCACCTTTTTTTTCTCTTTAAAATAAAATTTAAAAAGACATAATAAAAGTATAAAAGAATAAAAATAGAAGAGAAATTAGAGAATGTATTTTTATTACAACAAGAAAACTTATATTACTATAAAATATACATACTAGAAAACTTAGCCTAAAGAAACCCTCTACCCCCCTCATCTCCTCTCTTACAAGCTTAATACATAGCCTATTTATAGTACTTGGAGTAAGCTAGAGGCCAAATAAATAATGGAGGGGTTAATCAAGTGGTATGTTAGTTGACAAGAGTTGGTAAGTTGTTACACCAAGTCCTCACCTATTGAATTGGATTATATTTTTCGGTCATATATAACTAAATTTTAATAATGAGTAAAGAACAAAAATTGTAGATCTTTTGATGCTGATATATATTTTCATATATCATTTGTCAAGTTTGGTGGTCGGATGAAGGAGATATGATCAAATTTTCGAATCATGTCTAAGAGTTGTCCTTTAAAAATAGCAACAATTTGCAACCTATGTTTTACTATTTTGACACATTTACTCACCATCTTATCCGCAGAAACGTATAATATATCCAAATTTTAGCCCAAAATAAATTTGGGCTTAAGAGATATGACCCAATTGGTCAAATAAGTCAATACTATACTAAACTCTGATACGAATTTTAGTGATCCATTTTGTGCAACCACTTGGATGAATTTTTTTTATAATCAGGACTAAATTGGGTTGAGCTTCTAACAGAAAAATTGTACTTCTATCTCTTGGCTTTCAAATAAAATAAGCTTTAGGTTACAAAATACAAAAACTGTACAAGTCTAAAAACATGTTTCTTTTGATCTTTGTATATTTATTGATTCCCTAACACAAAATATTAATAAAACAAGAATATAAACAAGAATAAAGCAAGAAAAGTATAAAAAATTTGATACAAAAATATGCTAAAATATGCACTTATCAAATTCCCCCACACTTAACATTTGTTTGTCCTCGAGTAAGCCTAAAACAAACTTAAACTAATCTACTTTCATAGAAAATCACGATTGTATTTAACTTATGCAACAAGCCTTCAAACCCCTAGGTGGCCCATAGAGGATGAGTTATAGTCTCGTGAAAATTTCCAATAGTGATACCCACAAACACTTATAATAAATATCTTCCAACTATTATTCTCATGAAGTAATAAAGTAATATGGAAATGAAATCAAATAAGTGTTAAGTTTAACTCCTAGTCATTTAAAAGTTAATACATTTCCACAATAAGCATACTCAAGTGTGTGTGTGTGGATAGTTAATGTCAACAGTGACGAAACTATGCATTCTTCAAATAAGTGAATTCTCATAAAATCTTACAAAAACCATCACTCAATCTCTAACAGAAAAGTTAAACATCATAGGCTCTTCCTTTGGTGCAAATCTCCACTACACTGAAGGCACCACACGAAATCAAAAGGTTTTCAACAAAAGTTGTAATGGGATCAAAGGGTTGTGATATAGCTAAGAAATAAAAGGATAGAATGCAACAAAGATTCTAAAAACATCATGGAATTAGAGACAGAGAATTTATTGATGAAAAATTCTCAAACTGTTTTCAACAAAAGTTGTAATGGGGTCAAAGGGTAGTGATATAGCTAAGAAATAAAAGGATAGGATGCAACAAAGGTTCTAAAATTTTCATGGAATTAGAGACATAGAATTTATTGATGAAAAATTCTCAAACTCCATAAATTTCAACATTGGGGTCTATTGTTATTAAATTGGACCCCTCTTATTCATCTTGCAACATCTTATTTTTAGTTGCAACTCGTAGCACTTTGCAATTTTTGTTTTTTTATTTTATTTTATTTTATTTTTTTTCTTTTTTTTTTAGAAGAGAAACTCCCCCCCACTTATCTTCTATTACAACCTGAATTTCTTTTGTAAGTTTACGTTGTCATTGGAATGTCTCTTAAACTCTAATCATTTTTAGAATAAGGGTTGGATAATAGTGTATTTAAGTTAGGTAAAAAGATATGGTTACAAAAAAAATATTTATTTATTGAAAGGCTCAAAGTGGGTTCACTAGGGGGATATTCTGTTGAAGCATCACATGGGGAACAAGCTAATTTGGCAATGGTGTTAGAAAGCCTAATGCCTTAATTATTTTTCTAGTGGTATACTATCAGTCGTTCGCCTTAATAGACCAAAAGTAAAAATTTTAATACTCAACCCTTACATGTTGAAAATGTGATTATTAGAGTAAGGGTATAAGAACTTCCTATTTTGATATGATTGTCTTCACACTAAATAACATAACTATTTGTGTAAAAAAATTGGAGTATAATTATCTCAAAAATATATTAACCAAATAACAACATCAAAGTTCAAAACAACACCCATCATCAATCTGACCATATTATTCATGCTTAATTTTAATCATTGAAGTTGGAAGAATATCTACAACTTAAAAAAAAAAAAAATTGGTAATTCACAAATGTTTGTTAAAACTTCACAAACTTACCATGTTATGCAAAAAACAAAAAACAAAAAACAAAATACGGATGTGTCTCAAGAGTGTTACAATTACTCTTTACTTCGCCACTATTTTTCATGATTTTAACGAACCCATCAGAAAATACGCTTGATTTTTTTATTTTAAATAAAATACTAGAAAATACACATTGAAAACACAAGTCATGATATCAACTATCCATCCCCCAACCTAATCGAGACATTATCCCCAATATCAAAAATAGATAGGAAAGTAGAGTTTAAAATATATCACCTGAAGTGTGGCTAAAAAAATAAAATTGAAACAAAAAAAAAACATATATTATTAGATGAAACCATTAACAATAAGTATCACAGACTGAGAGTCAAATTCAATTTGCATTTTCGACCATTGTTCCTGTTGGACCAATCCACATTGGTTAAGGCTGGATCATGTTCTGACACATATGCTAGAAGATGATCAATCAGCTGGTTAGGTGTTGGAGCAGAAATGAGGATTCTTCTCGCAGACGGTGAAATAAAATCTTTTTTTACAGCATGATCTACAAAAGATAGCAAACCATTAAAAAAACCATTAACATTAAGAATATCTATAGGTTTTTGGTGAATATTGAGTTGTGTTCAAAAGACAACTTGGAATAATTCCTCCAATGTACCAAAACAACCAGGTAAAATGATGAATGCATCTGCATTGTTTAACATGTTAGGTATTTTGTCTTGAATATGTAATACTTTTACCTTATCTCCAATGGTCATACCTGTGATATTCTGTACTGTTAAAAATTTTGGGATAACTCCCAGAACTTTGACTCATCCTACATAAGCAGAAATAGTAATGCTCCCATTAACCCCAAATTGTGTCCCCCATACCCTAAATGAATTTTTCTTTCTGTTAAAATTCTACCAAAGTTATTGGTTACCCCTATAAACTCACCATTTTTTCCTAGATTGAATCCACAAAAAACACAAATGTAATTGAATTTGCGAGTTGAAGAAACTTCCATTTTTTTCTTTTTTTTCTTTTTTTTCTTTTTGAAAATAAGTTGTGCAAAAATAAAGTGAGTACGGTAATATTTATTGAGGTGTGAACATGAAATGTATTTATTGCATGTATTTTTCTTTTGTCAAAAAAGTTAAAAATAAAGAGACACAATTTAAAAATTAGCTACTTACACGTGAATATATATGTAGTTGTGATTGTGGCTCATATCTTCCTCTGGTTTTACGTCTAGTATGCTTCCCATCTAGTTTTCTTTTAAATTGGCAAACAAAGTCTTTTAATGTTAGATTCCTAAGACTATAAAGCTCATATTCATTTCAAAAATGATCACATAAATCAAGAATTACACGTTGTACCAATCCACATGAATGCGTCTCAAGAGTCAATATAATGTGATCTAAAGACTCCTTACTTAGTCCATCCATAATGAATTTAAGTTTATCTTCTCGATTATTAGAGACTATTCCTAAAGAACGACACTTTCTGTTGTAAGTCCATCTAGCACAATTGTGACAAGTTTTTATTTTTTTGCCCTTCATTTTTTTGAATGTGTGTTTTTACCAAAACCAGGCATGTATCTAGTAATCAAATTTGAAAACTCATGTGAAAACTCATTTACTCTTACCTTTGCTTCAATTATCCATCGTATGTCCTCCGAGATGCCCTTGTGCATAAGCATCCTCAATCTTTCAATCCTGATTTTATAAATTTTCTAAATTGCATTTTTAGGAAGAAAAGAAAATCGCTTCTTGAGAGTTAGAAAAATATCACCCATTTTGAAAAGAACAAGAAAAGAGAATGAGAAAAGCATAGAAAATTTGTACAAAGATTTTAGTTATTTGGAAAACTGACAAGTCTAACTTTAATAGCCACAGAGTACCATTATCCGCCACATAATCAGGAAAAAAAATAAAAAAAAACTATCAAAACAAATAAAGTCAGAGAAAATAAGTATATATATATACAACACTAATCATAATAAGGATTAGAAAGAAAAAGAATTTCCTCTTGTGAAAATTGATTTTCTAGAAATGGTTTAACTCTTTGTCCATTTACTTTGAATATGTTACCATTTCTAGAATTTTCAATATCAATCGCCCCATAAGGATATACTTTTTCACAACAAAAGGACCACTCCATCTTGATCTCAATTTTCCAAGAAACAAATGCAATCGATAATTATAAAGCAAAACTTTTTGACCAACCTCAAATATTTTTCTTGAAATTTTATTATCATGAAAATCTTTGATTCTTGCTTTATAAATTTTAGAATTCTCATATGCATCATTTCTCAATTCTTGAAGTTCATTCATTTGCAATTGCGCAATTTTGAAGTTTCATCAAGGTTGAAGTTAAATATTTTGATTGCCCAATAAGCTTTATGTTCAAGTTCAACAGGTAAATGACAAGGTTTTCCATAAACTATCATATAAGGAGACATGCCTAATGATGTTTTGAAAGCAGTTCTATATGCCTAGAGTGTATCGATAAGTCTAAAAGACAAATCTTTACGATTTAGGTTAATTATTTTCTCCAAAATTTATTTTATCTCCCTATTTGCAAGTTCAATTTGTCCATTTGTCTTACGGTGGTAAGGGGTTGCAACTTTATGTATGATTTTATATTTCCTCATTAAAGTTCCAAAAATTTTGTTACAAAAATGTTATCCCCCATTACTGATAATAGATCGAGGAGTTCCAAATCGACTTAAAATATTTTCTTTCAAAAAATTTATCACTATTTTGTGATCATTATTTCAACAAGGAATTGCATCGATCCATTTGAAATATAATCTATGGCAACCAATATGTAAAGAAAATCAAATGATAATGGAAATGGTCCCATAAAATTAATACCCTAACAATCAAAGATTTCAATCACTGGGATAGAGTGTAAGGGCATCACATTTTGCTTTAAAAGGGACCTTAAGTTTTGACAATTTTCACAACTTTTGCAGAAAGTGTAAGTGTCTTTGAAAAGAGTTGGCCAATAAAATCCATATTGTAAGATTTTTGCAGTAGTTTTCTTTACTGAAAAATAACCACCACATGTTTCTGAATGATAAAATTTGATAATATTACCTATCTCATTATTAGGCACACATCTTCGAAAGATTTGATTCGAACAGTATTTGAATAAGTATGGATCATCCCAATAAAAGTATTTTACCTCAGTAAAAAACTTTTTTTGTCTTGAGAGTTCCAATGCGATGACATCATTTCTGTCATAAGAAAATTAACAATGTCAGCAAACTAAGGTAAAATAGAAACATTAAATAGTTGTTCATCAGGGAAAGTATCATTAATAGGTGTGGTTTGAAATGAGTCATCACAAACAAGTCTCGATAAATGATCAGTCATCATATTCTCTACTCCATTCTTATCTCGAATCGTAATATTAAATTTATAGAGTAAGAGAATCTACCTAATCAGTCTCAGTTTGACATATTTTTTTGACAAAAGATATTTCAAAGCTGCATTATCACTCAAAACAATAACTGGTGAGCCAACAAGATAAGATCAAAATTTGTCCAATGCAAAAACTACAAGAAGTAATTTTTTTTCTGTTGTTGTATAATTCAATTGAGTACTATTTAAAGTTTTACTTGCATAGTAAATAACATATGGTTTCTTATCTTTTCTTTATCCCAAGACAACTCCAACAACATAATCACTAGCATCACACATTATTTCAAAAGGTAAAGTTCAATCTGAAGGCTGCACGATTGGAGCAGATAAGCATGCTTTTAAGTTTAACAAAAGCACAAAAGTTTAGATATTATACTAAAATCTTTGATAAATCTTCTATAAAGACCAGCATGTCCTAAAAATGATCTAACCTCCTTCAGAGTCTTTGGTGTTGTCAAATTGGTAATTAACTCAATTTTTTTATTTATCAACCTCAATACCTTTTAATGAAATAATGTGTTTAAGAACAATACCAATTGTTAACATGAAATGACATTTCTCCCAATTGAGCACAAGATTCTTTTCTTCACACTTGATCAAAAATTTTTCTAAATTAGATAGGCAATCATCAAATGAATTACCAAAAATAGAAAAATCATCCAAGAAGACTTCAAGAAAATGTTCAACCATGTCACTAAAAATACTAAGCATGCATCGTTGGAATGTAGTTAGTGCATTACATAATCCAGAAGATATCATTCGATATGTAAAAGTACCAAAAGGACATGTAAAAGTTGTTTTCTCTTGATCTTCAAGTGCAATTGCAATTTGATTATACCCAGAATATCCATCTAAAAAGTAATAAAATTCATTTCCTGCAATTCTTTCTAAAATTTGATCCATGAAAAGTAATGGAAAATGATATTTTCTAGTAACTGAGTTGAGTTTCCTATAGTCAATGCACATTCGCCAACCAGTAACAGTTCTAGTTGGAATTAGTTCATCATTCTCATCCTTGACTATAGTAACTCCAGATTTCTTAAGTACAACTTGAGTAGAACTTACCTATTTGCTATGAGAAATAGGATAAATGATTCTGTTATCTAAGAGTTTAATGACTTCATTTATCTCTACTTCTTTCATATTAGGATTTAGCCTTCATTGCATTTCTCTAGAAAGTTTAACATTTTCCTCTAAATAGATGTTATGTGTGCAAATAAAAGGATTAATACATTTAATATCACTAATGGTCCATCTTAAAGCATTCTTATGCATTTTCAGAGATTCGATCAACTTACCTTCTTGAGATGCATCGAGTTTGGAAGAAATTATTACTGGAAAAATCTCATTCACACCCAAGAAATAGTATTTCAAATCAACTAGTAAATATTTTAAACCAACCACAGGAATTTTAATACTTGATGGAATAGATTTTACTGTTTATGATGAAAGTTCTTCAAATCTTGGCTTCCAAAAATATTTTTCTTGTACCTACAAAAATTCAGAGATAGTATTAATGTGTGCTTTTTTATAAATACTTTCACTTTCAAAACAAGTCTCCAAAGAATATGAAAAGTTAGTGGTAGTAAAGTATTCATGAACAAGTTCTTCAATTGAATCCACTTCTTGTACTTTGACATCTTCTACAGGTTGTTTACAAACATTAAACACATTTAGTTCCAAAGTCATATTTCCAAATGATAACTTTAAAATACCATTTTCCAAATAATAACTTCAAAATACCATTTCTACAATTGATCAAAGCATTTGAAGTTGTAAGAAAAAGACGACCCAAAATGATAGGAATTTATGTATGTGTTTGTGCAACAGGCTCTGTATCTAAAACAATGAAATCAATTGGAAAGTAAAACTTATCAATTTATACTAACACATCTTCTGTTACTCCCTTTGGAATTTTAATCAAACGGTCAGCTAGTTAGAGTACAACAGAAGTTGTTTTAAGTTCTCCCAAACCTAACTGTTCATAAACTGAGAAATGTAGAAGATTTACACACCAAGATCAAGCAAAACACACTCTATTCTAGTATTTTCTATGATACATAAAATTGTTGGACAATCTGGATCTTTGTACTTGGGTGGAGTGAATTGTTGAATGATTGAACTAACACTTTCAATTAAAAATACCTTCTTTTGTACATGATATTTTCTTTTGATTGTACACAAATTTTTCAAAAATTTGGTATAAGGTAGAACTTGCTTGATTTCATCCAACAATTATTAATCTTGACTTGTTTAAAAATTTCAAAAATTTCAGCAATTGAGTTCAATTTCTGAGTTACTTGTAATCTTTGAGGAAAGAGTGCTGGAGGTAAATATTTTTCTTTTTTTTATCATTTTCCCACTTACCTTCATCATCAAGACTATTTCCATTCTTCATTTCTAGAGGTGGGTTAGAAATTTTCTTCTTAAGATGAATAGTCTTATCAATAATATTTCCATTCTGAAGAGTTGTAACTGAATTAGCCTCATTGACTGAATTTTCACCTGAAGAAGAAACATGGCACTAAGTGGAAGGATTAGGTTGAGGTTGAGCAGGAAATTTACATTTTTCATGAGTACGCAAAAAAGCTGTCAGTGTTTAAAGTATACTTTTGATCTCATTGATAGCTTGTGGAGTCTGATTATTCATGTTTGTTTGTTCATGCATAAATGCTTGCAAAGTCTCCTCAAGGGATTTTGTATGTGGAGCTAGATAAGAATGAAAGTTTGGTATTTTTGTGAATGCAACGGTTGGGCACGGTTATCATCTTGCCAACTGAAATTGGGATGATTTCTCCATTGTGGATTGTAAGTTTCTGAATATGGAGAATAAAAAGGTTTTTTGAATGTGTTCATGAAATTTACTTGTATTGGAATGTTTGGACATTCATTGGTGGAGTGTCTCAAAAGTTCACAATTGCTACAAACTTCTTCCTCTTGCACATATTTGATTTTCTTTATTTTTTTAAGTTTCATGGCTTCAACTTTTCTTGTTAAACTAGCAAGTCTAACATTTAGATCACCTTCTTGGCTAAGGTAATATTTTCCTTTATTACTATTAGCAAGATTAGCTCTAATAGAACCTTTGCAAGAATTAATACTATGCCATGATTGTGAGTTTTATGCCAAATGATCTAGATATTCTAAGGTTTCATCAGGTTCTTTATCAAGAAACTCACCATTATATATTGTTTCTACAAATTATTTTATTTCAGAAGTTAAACCTTCATAAAAAAAACTAATTAAGCGCCATTTTTCAAATCATAGTGTGGGCATGAATTCAACAAATCTTTAAATCTTTTCCAATATTGAAAGAAAGCTTCATTAGAATTTTGAAAAAAAATTTGAATTTGTCTTTTCAAAACATTAATTTTATGAGTTGGAAAGATTTTTTTTCAAAAATTCAGTTTGCATTTCTTGTCAAGTGCCAATTGACCTAGATTTTAAAGAATTAAGCCAATTTTTTATTTTATCTTTTAAAGAAAAAGGAAATAATTTGAGTTTAACAATCTCATTTGTGTAAGTTTGATCATCAAAAGTGACACATACTTCATCAAATTCTTTCAAATGCAAGTAAGGGCTTTCAGAGTCTAAACCATAGAAATTAGGAAGTAAAGGAATCATACTTGGCTTGAATCGAAAGTTATTTGTATTGAGAGAAAAAATGAAACAAGAATGAGAAGAATTTCGAAAAGGTTGCAAGTAATAATGCACGGTACGCACTTGTTGATTCTCATTTTCATCTTGGACACTTTCATTTTCAACCATGGTGGAAATGTGTGGAGATGATTCAAACAAAGTTTCAGAATTATTTTTAACTAAACGTTGAGAATTATGACTATGATACCATATAACCATATATCCATAAAGAAAATAAACAAACTATATTTATAAAGGAAGAATATTAACAAACCTGAATACTTACCTTGCCTTCCCCGGCAACGACGCTAAAAACTTGCTATAATTTTAAGGTTACAAACCTAAGTGCATGTTGTTTTAAGTAATAAATTTTTCGTGAGTTCGAGGTCAATCCATAGGGAAGTTGCTTGAAGAATTCAGGATTATAATTCTAAAAAAATGGGATTTCTGTGAATCAAAATATATGAATAATTAATGTATGCTATAACTAAAGAAAATCAAAGTAATAAAAGTAATGAGAATTAGGGATCCACTCTTGAATTTTGGATAGAGAAATGGTTATTTATTCTTTTTATCTCTGTTAATTGTCACTATTGAAATCCATACATAATGAAGGTTCTAATGGAAAGATATTATTAAATAACTCATGCAATAAGGTAATCATGATATTGTCTTAGTATTGCAAATTATCTCTTAACACCAACACTTATTTATGGGATCAAATATTTATGTACACATTTGTCAATAACAAATTAAGGTTTCATATTAGCAGTCGGTGGGGTAAAACTATACAATAAGCTAAATAAATCCAAGTATTTGTTGTGCCATTAAAGATACATAAATCAAGAATCACTACAAAATAAGTAGGGTTTAGATCAAAACTCAAAATAATAATACAACATACTTAAATATTTTCTACCCTTATAACCATTCATCTTCCTTCATCAAGATGTTCACTCTTTTTTTCTCAACAAAATAAAATTTAGAAAGACATAATAAAAGTATGAAAGAGTAAAAATAGAATAAAATCTAGAGAATACATATTTATTACTACAAGAAAACTTACATTACTAGAAAATATACATACTAGAAAACTTAGCCTAAAGAAACCCTCTATCCCCCTTCTCTTACAAGCTTAATATATGGCATATTTATAGTACTTAGAGTAAGGTAGAGGACAAACAAATAATTAAGGGGTTAATCAAGTGGTATGCTAGTTGCCAAGAGTTGGTAAGTTGTTACACCAAGTCCTCACCTACCGAATTGAATTATATTGTTTAGTCAAATACAACCAAATTTTGATGATAAGTAAAGAACAAAAATTATAGATCTTTCGATGATGATATATTTTCATATATTATTTGTCAAATTTAGCGGTTGGATGAATAAGATATGGTCAAATTACCGAATCATGTCCAACAGTCATCCTTTAACAGCAACATCAACTTGCAGCCTATGTTTTTACCATTTTAACATATTTACTCACCATCTTATCTTCAACAAACGTATTTATTTACCTCTTGTATATAACATATCTAAATTACACCCCAAAATAAATTTGGGCTTAAGAGATATGACTCAATTGGTCAAATAAGTCATTCTTGGGCTGAACTGTGATCCAAATTTTGGTGATCCATTTTGTGCAACCACTTGAATAAATTTTATACTATAATAAAGACTAAATTGGGTTAAGTTTCCAACATAAAAGTTGTACTTCTATATCTTGGCTTTTAAATAAAATAAGTTTAAGATCCATAGGGCTTTTGATCATAAAGTTATGCTCAAAATATAAAACCTGCACAAGTTTGGAAACATGCTTCTTTTGATTTTTTTATATTTATTGATTCCCTAACACAAAATATTAATAAAACAATAATATTAACAAGAATAAAGCAAGAAAAATATAAATGATTTGATACAAAAATATGTCAAAATATGCACTTATCAGCAACATTGCGAGATAACGTCAATTGGATAACTCTGAGGGCTTGTCTGTGGAGAAGATTCCAGTCTTCTTCCTTCATAGCTTCTGCCTTCTTTCCTAAGAGAGGTTGATACAGACTTTTTTAATACAGTTAATCATCTATCTGCATTTTCCAAAATCCAAAATTTATGCCATCGATTTTTTCGAGTTTCACCTTTCCTTCATCTGTGACCATCGCTCCCACTCAAATCTGACTCCATCCGGATCGTTTCTGACTATTCACACAAAATCTGGCTCTGATACTAATTGTTGGAAAATTATGAAAAATCCCGATAAATCAGATTAGTGATAATGTGAAATAACAACGAAAATAACACACACACAAATTTAATAATGGAGTTTGGCCAATTATACATACTTCTCCGGACTTGTTGCAGATCATTTTACTAAAGGGAGAAAATATACAAAATATTTACAACACTTACAACTCACAACCCACACAATAAAATTTCTTCACAAAATTCTTTTACAAGCTTTTTCTCTTAGGCTTCTCTCTCAAACTCTTTTTAATTCTCTAATTTTGGGATACTTTACAAATGAGAGTTAAAGGGTTTATATAGGTTTAAAAAACATAGGTTGATAGAATTTAGACAAGAAATTAGTCAATGGTTAATCACCTTAATTGACAATTGTTTAAGTTAAGCATCCTTCATTTTTTACAAACAATGGTTGACCATTTTCTTGACATATCAAGAATACATGATTTATTTTTTTCGCTTCATTGTTATTTTATTATACAAACTGATAATTTGGTCATCAAATGGATGCTTAGATGGGAAACATTTACTGGGATCTGTGTGTTCGAAAAATTGCAACTTTTTATTATGTAGGGTCGAGAAATTGTAGACATATATTATATAGGGTTCATATATAGAGGGTTGTGATGTTCCAAAATCCAGTTCAATAGTACATATGCTTAAATCTAGATATGGTCGTCTTACTCAACTTTACAAAATTTTTAAATTAATATAAATTATAAAATTTTAGAAATTTACCCCTTATAAAAAATTAAAAACACATTTTTAACTATTCTTCTTTATAAAAATAAATCTCGCCGCTTTATTTATTTTCTGATTCCGTTCGTGTTTATATCTTGTTTAGTTCCTCATCTAAATCAAGTCGAATATTTGACATATTATCTTCCCTGTTGAACGGACAAGTCTTATGAATGGAAGTTACCCATCACTTCAGTTCAGACCTAAAATTGTGGTTGTCGTCAAATTTTCCTAATTTATACATCATCACAAGTTACGAGTCTTTCATCCATAAAATGCGGAAATTGTTTGGTCCATTGGCTGAATTATCTTAAAATTCACCATGTCTGCCCTCTCTCAGGCTAAGGGTAGTGTGTATTTGATAAAATTGAAATGAACTGAAATTTAGGTACATCAGTATTGAGTATCGAATCCAATTGCTTGATTCGCTTAGATAAAAAATAAGTTTATTTTGATTTTCAATTTGACACGTCAATAAATTAATTTTTTTTCCAAAAACAAATAGAAAAACCTAAAATTTCACATTTCCAATTAAAGTATAGCACATGCACATCATAATTTTTTATAATTTTTATTATCATATTAAACACACACTGACACACAAAATTACAGAAAGAAGTCAGAGGAAAATTACTACGGGAAGATTGGGGTGGCTGTAACCTCGGCGGACAATGGTGGCCTTGAGAGTGTGCTTGGCCGACGGTGATGGGGATTGTGTGGCTGTTATGGCCATCGACGTCGGACAATGGTGTTGGCTGGGGTGTTTGAATAATCATGAGAAGTGAAGGCAATTTCAATCCAAATTAAATCCAATATCAATTTTTTTTTTGAAGAAAACAATTATCGAATTAAATGTTTCGTTTTGATTTCAACACATATCGAAATTTTAATTTTAGTTTCGATTCAATGCAGGTAATTTATCAAATTGTGAATACTCTAGCTAATAGTTTGGTGAGTATTTCTATCTAAGGAAAATAGTAAGTAATAATTGGTTTATGACAGTTGGCCCCATATTTATTTATATATACAAGTATATTCCTTAAACATTATATCGAATCATATTGCTAATGAATAATGTCATATATCATGACCAGCTAGTTCTTTACTAGTTTTATTAATTTGGAAAGTATTAATTATCAAAAAGAGAAGTGAAAAAAAAGTGAATGCAAGCAAGTAATACCTGTTCAATTTCTTTCTATTTTAAAATAGACTTACTTTGTTATACGATTTGTCATATCTACTCTATCTTGAATTATAGATCTATTGGTGCTATAAATTAGTCAATTTGACCTTTTCTAAAATTGATTAGAAGTGTGAAAGTTGAATTGATAACATTCATAATTGAAATTTTTGATAAACAAAACCTTACTAAAATCCTATTTTTGTCTCGTCATGAAACTCTTTCATTGGAGTTTAATGTAGCAAGAGAAGAATTATCTAAGAGAAAAGTTCCATTTTAGAATAACTCCTCACCCAACCACAAACATCTATAATCATGACAATGGTATTTCAATAACCAACGAGACAAATTGATATTCTAGTTGTGCTAAAAGTTATAATTGTGAGTAATTATTCAACTTAAAATTTTAAACTATATTCGAGTATCATGTTACAATTGTGGCCCTACCACAAAAGTAATTATTGGCACACATACTTACAAATCTCAATCTTAATTTCTTAGAAACTAATTAAAATAGTATTAAATGATAACTATAAAAAAAATTGTAGGACAAGTTGTACTATAAAAAATAAAAATAATTTTAGAATAGAAAGTAATTATTTATTTGTTGATTGAATTTTTTTCCAATATAATAATATATTTGATGATTTAAAAATACAAAAAATAAAAAATAAAAAATCATTGTATCATCGATGCACATATCTCATTAGTAAACCTATAATCTAAACGACCTTCCTAATCATTATGGTTTTACAATCACTCCCATTTATAGAATAATTTTGAGATGTATTAGAAAAGTCTCATTAATTAATTCCCTATGTAACTAAATTAATTTTCTTGAGGTATATAAGTAGGTTAACAAACCAATACATGAAAATGGAAGTGTTCTCCCCTCTGTTCTCCCCACATGATCTGAAGATGATACTCTATTATCGTGTAAGTTCTTTATCGTGGTACCTAAATTAGGTACACGAAACACTATTAAGACAAATTTTTAATTTAGCAGAGCTTCTAAAGTTTATTCCACTTTTATCCCTCAATTGTGCAATTTTTTCTTATTTTTCCAAAAAAGTATAAATTGGCTTTATCAGTTGGTGCCTATGACCTTGCTAATTTTGCGCGTCTTTCTAATTGACATATAATATAGATAAATCCACGAGAATAACACTTTTTGATCCTTCAAATTGGGCCCTGATTTGATCATAGTCCTTGTGGTTTGCCCCCATATTACATTGAATCCTTAATATTTTCATTGTCCAACGTACAATGTCCCTACTGTTTAAAATGAGGCAAAGTAGTTTAGTGGTAAATATTTTGCATTTATGATCTAATTATTTATGGATCCGAGTGATATGAAGGAGAGTTGAGAAACTAACTAATATCCTTCTTTAAAAAAAATAAAATTGTCCTTATCGTTTAAGATGTTGGGTTTGCACGATTCCAAAAAACGTTACATCACATGTAATTAAAACAAATTGTAGAATCCTTTCAAAATTATTTAATTGTGCATCTTCTGATAGTTAAAGTAAGAAAGTTTCAAAAAAATTAATTTGATTTGCACTCCGTCTGATATAAGGATTGAAACGATTCAAATCGTTATCCATGCATGAAAGTATCTCCATGTTCTTCAATTCAAAACTTATTTGATTGAAATCTGATTTGCTTATAGATCCAAATGTTATCTATCTAACGATATCCACACCTTGCATGCCCACTCGCAACCGAACCCTATGCTACTAGTTTTCGATTGGATAATTCTATCTCATAACGATTTTGTTTAGAATAAGTACAAAGTAACAATTAGTGTTTTAGGTGTTTAATTTAATTCTTAATTCAACAATTGAATCAAAAATTAAACTAGATAAAAGGGTGGTGAACCTTTAGAGATTGAAAGGAAATGAGGGACGAATTTTGGAGATGAAAAAAAATTATTTTTCTTCAAGGGAGGGGGTTTTTCTATATTTTTCTTTACAAAAATCTACAATAAAATCCCCATAAAAAACATTCAAAAAGATTATCAATAAAGGCTACCACAAGTCATTTCCATGCAGGACTCTTCTTCCTTTCTTATTTCCAACTTTTTTAGTAAGTTTACTTATCCCATAAGGACTTTCATTTTTTCTTATTATTTCTTAGAAATTGAATTTTCAATTCAACTTCATTTAGGAATTGGATTTTCAATCTAATTTCCTAATGGCTTCCTACAAGTCCACACCTAATGAACTATGCCTAAATAAACAATTAGGTCCTACTTGAATTGATCAAATCAATTAAATTAATTTATTTAATTAATTAGGCCCATCTTAATTAATTGATCAAATTAATTAATTAAATATTTCAATTAGGCTCATTAATTCAATTAGGTCCAATCAATTAATTCAATTAATTAATTAAATTAATTTCACACTTGAATTAATTTAACCCATATTAATTAATTACATTAATTAATTTAATCTAACACTTGGATTAATTTTTAGGCTAGAAATGGATTTGTCCAAATTTTGTGTATGACCCCTTAGGTTCACTTTAAGCTAGCCGTGGATTCACAACTCTTATGACTTAGTTGAACAATTAATTATTTTAATTAATTAATCTAATTAATTAATTTTTTTTAAAATTAACTTATTAATTCCAATCAGGAGATTAATTGTCGAAATGACCGTACGTGTATGGTACTCACAATTGAAATAAGTTGACTCGCTATTTCACCTAAGACTAGTTTGTCATGATTACTTGGTAGGTGTTTTCATGGATAATGAGGTTCTTGAATTAAGGAGTTGATTCTACGTGAATTAATTAATTGGATTAATTATTATTCATAAGTTGAAAATATTGCAAGCCCGCTACTAGCTTAGTAGTAAACCTACAAATATGGTCATTGCTACAACTTTAAGGTTGCAAACCCAAGTGCAGGTTGTAGTAAGTAATAAATTTCTCGTGAGTCCGAGGTCGATCCACAGGGAAGTTGTTTGAAGAATTCAAGTTTATATTTATAAAAAGATGGATTTTATGTGAATCAAAAATATATGAACAATTAATGTATGATGTAGCTAAAGAAAAAACCGAAGTAATAAAAGTATTGAGGATTAGGGATCCACTCTTGAGTTTTGGATAGATAAATGGTTATTTATTCTTTTTACCTCTATTAATTCCACAATTGGAATCCATACATAATGAAGGTTCCAATGGAAGATATTATCAAGTAACTCATGCAATAAGGTAATCATGATATTGTCTTACTATTGCAAATTATCTCTTAACGCCAACACTTATTATGGGATCAAGCATTTATATACTCCTTCGTCAACAACAAATCAAGGTTTCACATTAGCAGTCGGTGGGGTAAAACCGTACAATAAGCTAAATGAACCCAAGTATTTGTTGTGCCATTGGAGATACATAAATCAAGAATCACCACAAAAATAAGTAGGGTTTAGATCAAAAATAATAATAATAATACAACATACTTAAACAATTTCTACCCTTATAACCATTTCTCTTCCTCCATCAAGAGATTCACCCTTTTTTCTCAGCAAAATGAAATTTAGAAAGACATAATAAAAGTAACAAAGACTAAAAATATAAGAAAAACTAGAGAATGCATTTCTATTACTACTAAAACTTACAATACAAACTAGATAACTTAGCCTAAAGAAACCCTCTACCCCCCTCCTCTTACAAGCTGAATACATGGCCTATTTATAGTACTTGGAGTAAGCTAGAGGCCAAACAAATAATGGAGGGGTTAATCAAGTGGTATGCTAGTTGCCAAGAGTTGGTAAGTTGTTACACAAATTTCTCAACCACTGAATTGAATTACATTTTTCGGTCAGATACAGCCAGAGTTTGAAGATACGTAAAGAATAAAAATTGTAGATCTTTCAACGCTGATATATTTTCATATATCTTTTGTCAAATTTGGCGATCGGATGGAGGAGATATGGTCAAATTACCGAGTCATGTCCAAGAGCCGCCCTGTAACATCAGCAGCAACTTGCAGCCTATGGTTTTACCATTTCGATACATTTTCACACCATCTTGTCTTCAGCAAACTTGTTTATTTCCTCTTGGGTATAACATATCCGAATTTCAGACCAAAATAAATTTGGGCTCAAGATATATAACCGAATTGGTAAAATAAGTCAATACTGGGCTGAACTCTGATCGATTTTAGTGATCCATTTTGTGTAATTACTTGGATGAATTTTCTGCTATCATCAAAACTGAATTGGGCTGAGCCTCCAACATAAAAGTTGTATCTCTATCTCTTGGCTTTCAAATGAAATAAGCTTCAGGTCCATAGAGTTTTTGATCATGAAGTTATGCTCAAATTACAAAAACTGCACAAGTCTGAAAACATGCTTCCATTTATTCCCTAACACAAAACATTAATAAAACAAGAATATTAACAAGAATAAAGCAAGAAAAGTATAAATATTTGATATAAAAATATGTCAAAATATGCACTTATCAAATTCCCCCACACTTAACCCTTGCTTGTCCTCGAGCAAGCTTAAAACAAACATAAACTAATCCACTTTCGTAGGAAAACACGATTGCATTTAGCATATGCAACAAGCCTTTAAACCCCTAGGTGGACCATAGAGGACGAGTTATAGTCTCGTGAAGGTTTCCAGCAGTGATACCTACAAACACCTATAATAACTATCTTCCAACTTTTATTCTCATGAAGCAACAAAGTAATATGGAAATAAAATCAAACAAGTGTTGAGTTTAACTCTTAGTCATTCAAAAATCAATACATTTCCACAATAATCTTACTCAAGTGTGTGTGTGGATAGTTAATGTCAATAGTGATGAAACTATGCATGTTTCAAATAAGTGAATTCTCATAAAACCTTACAAAACCATCACCCAATCTCTAACAGAAAAGTTAAACATCATAGGCTCTTCCTTTGGTGCAAATCTCCACTACACTGAAGGCACCACACGAAATCAAAAGTCTTTAACAAAGGTTGTAATGGGGCCAAAGGGTGGTGATGTAGCTAAGAAATAAAAGGATAGGATGCAACAAAGGTTCTAAAAACTTCATGGAATCAGAGACATAAAATTTATCGATGAAGAATTCTCCAACTCCACAAATTTCACACTGGAGTCTATTGTTATTGAATTGGACCCCTCTTATTCATCTTGCAATATCTCATTTTTAGTTGCAACTTGTAGCACTTTGCAACTTTTTTTTTTATATTGTTTTTTCTTTTTTCTTTTTTCTTTTTTTTTCTTTTTTTTTTTTATAGAGAAACTCCCCCACACTTATCTTCTATCTCAACCTAATTTCTTTTGTAAGTCCAAGCTTTCAATTGAATGTCTCTTAAACTTCAATCATTTTTAGAACAAGGTTGGATAATAGTGTATTTAGTAGGTAAAAAGATATGGTTACAAAAAAAAATAATATATATATATATTTATTTATTGTAAGGCTCAAAGTGGTTTACTAGGGGGATGTTTTCTTTAAATATCATATAGGGAACAAGCTGATTTGACAATGGTGCTAGAAAGCCTAATGCCTTAATCATTTTTCTAGTGTGCACTATCAGTCGTTCGCCTCGACAGACCAAAAGTAAAAGTTCTAATACTCAACCCCTACATGTTGAAGATTCAAGTGATGATTAGAGTAAGGGCATAAGAACTATATATTTTGACATGATTGTCTTCACACTAAATAACATAACTATTTGTGCAAAATAAAATTTGAGTATAATTATCGCAAAAATATATTAACCAAATAACAACATCAAAGTCCAAAACAACACCCATCATCAATTAAACCATATTATTCATGCTTAATTTTAATCATTGAAGTTGGAAGAACCTATATGACTCAAAAAAAATATTGGTAATTCATAAACACTTGTTAAAAACTTTACAAACCTGCCATATTATGCAAAAAATAGGATGCGTCTCAAGAGTGTTACAATTACCCTTTACTCAGCCACCTTTTTTTCATATTTTCAACGGACCCAGCAAAAAAAACACGCTTGATTTATATTTATTTATTTATTTATTTATTTTTATTTTTTTATATACTTAAAAAAAAAACACACATTGATTATACAAGTCATGATATCAATTATCCCTCCCCCCAACCTAATTGAGACATTGTCCCCAATGTCAAAAATAGATAGAAAGTAAAGTTTGAAAGATATCACCTGAAATGCGGCTAAAAAAAGCTGAAACAACAAAAAAGCACACATACTATTAGATAAAATTATTAACAATAAGTATCACAAACTGAGAGTCAAATTCAATTGCGTTTTCGACCATTATTCCTATTGGACCAATCCACATTGGCCAAGACTGGATCAGGTTTTGGCACATATGCTAGAAGTTGATCAATCAGCTGGTCAGGTGTTGGAGCAGAAATGATGATTCTTCTCGCAGAAATTGAAATAAACCTTTTTTCGCAGCATGATCTACAAAAGATAGCAAACCATCATAAAAACCATTAACATTAAGAATACCTATAGTTTTTGGTGAATGTTGAGTTGTGCCCAAGAGACAATTTGGAATAATTCTTCCAGTGTACCAAAACCGCCAGGTAGAATGATGAATGCGTCCGCATTGTTTAACATATTAGGCATTCTGTCCTGAATGTGTGATACTTTCAGCTCATCTCCAATGGTCATACCTGTGATATTCTGTACTGTTAAACATTTTGAGATAACTCCCAAAACTTTGACACCTCCTACATAAGCAGAAATGGCAACACTCCCATTAACCCCAAACTGCCTCCCCATACACTAAATGAATTTTTCTTTCTGCTAAAGTTCTACCAAGATTATTGGCTGCCCCTATAAACTCACCATTTTTTCCTAGATTGGATCCACAAAAAACATAAATGGAATTAAATTTGCGAGTTGAAGAAACTTTCATTTTTTTTTTTTTTTTTTTGAAAATAAGTTGTGCAAAAATAGAGTGAGTACGGTGATATTTATTGAGGTGTGAACAGGGAATACATTTATTGCATGTCTTTTTCTTTTGTCAAAAAGGTTGAAAATAAGGACACATACGAAATTTAAAAATTACCTACTACCACGTGTATGTACATGTAGTTGTGATTGTGGCTCACATCTTCCTCTGGTTTTACGTCCAGTAACGGCTTAAACGCCCTCTATGGGTCGAGGATATGCTTCCCATCCAGTTTTCTTATAAACTGGCAAACAGGGTCTTTTAATGTCAGATTCCCAAGACTATAAAGCTCATATTCATTTCGAAAACGATCCCATAAATCAAGAATTGCACGTTGTACCAATCCACATAAATGCGTCTCAAGAGTCAATATAATATGATCTAAAGACTCCTTACTCAGTCCATCCATAATGAATTTAAGTTTATCTTCTTGATTTTTAGAGACCATTCCTAAAGAACAACACTTGTGTTGCAAGTCCATCTAGCACAAATATGACAAACTTTCATTTTTTTCGCCCTTCGTTTTTTTGAATATGTACTTTTACCAAAACCAGACATGTATCTAGTAAGCAAATCTGGAAACTCATGTGAAAACTCATCTGCCCTTACCTTTGCTTCAATTACCATCGTATGTCCTCCGGAATGCCCTTGTGCATAAGCATCCTCAATCTTTCAATCTTGATTTTATAAATTTTCAAAATTGCATTTTTAGGAAGAAAGGAAATCGCTTCTTGAGAGTTAGAAATATGTCACCCATTTTGAAAATAACAATAAAAGAGAATGAGAAAAACAAAGAAAAATTTGTACAAAGATTTCAGTTGTTTGGGAAACTGACAAGTCCGACTTTATAGCCACGGAGTACCGTTATCCGCCATTTAACCGGGAAAGAAAAAATAAAAAATAAAAGAAGAGAAGAGAAGAAAAAAAATAATGTCAGATAAAAAAATATATACAACACTAATCATAACAAGGGTTAGAAAGAAAAAGAATTTCCTCTTGTGAAAATTGATTTTCTAGAAATGGTTTAACTCTTTGTCCATTTACTTTGAATATGTTACCATTTCTAGGATTCTCAATGTCAATCGCCATAAGGATATACTTTTTTTACAACAAAAGGACCACTCCACCTTGATCTCAATTTTTCAGGAAACAAATGCAATCGAGAATTATAAAGCAAAACCTTTTGACCAACCTTAAATATTTTTCTTGAAATTTTATTATCATGAAAATCTTTGATTCTTGCTTTATAAATTTTAGAATTCTCATATGCATCATTTCTCAGTTCTTCAAGTTCATTGATTTGCAATTTGCGCAATTTTGAATTCATCAAGGTTGAAGTTAAACATTTTGATTGCCCAATAAGCTTTATGTTCAAATTCAACAGGTAAATGACAAGGTTTTCCATAAACTATCCTATAAGGAGACATGCCTAATGATGTTTTGAAAGCAGTTCTATATGCCCAAAGTGTATCGGTAAGTCTAAGAGACCAATTTTTACGGTTTGGGTTAACTGTTTTCTCCAAAATTTGTTTTATCTCCCTATTTGCAAGTTCAACTTGTCCATTTGTCTGAGGATGATAAGGGTTGCAACTTTATGTATGATTCCATATTTCTTCATTAAAGTTCGAAAACTTTGTTACAAAAATATTTCCCCCATCACTGATAATAGATCTAGGAATTTCAAATCGACTTAAAATATTTTCTTTTAAAAATTTTATCACTATTTTGTGATCATTGTTTCGACAAGGAATTGCCTCGATCCATTTTGAAACATAATCTATGGCAACCAATATGTAAAAAAAACCAAATGATAATGGAAATGGCCCCATAAAATCAATACCCCAACAGTCAAATATTTCAATCACTAGGATAGGGTGTAGGGGCATCATATTTCTCTTTAAAAGAGACCTTAACTTTTGACAATTTTATAACTTTTGCAGAAAGTGTAAGTATCTTTGAAAAGAGTTGGCAATAAAATCCACATTGCAAGATTTTTGCAATAGTTTTCTTTACAGAAAAATGACCACCACATGCTTCTGAATGACAAAATTTGACAATATTATCTATCTCATTGTCAGGCACACATCTTCGAAAGATTTGATCCGGACAATATTTGAATAGGTATGGATCATCCCAATAAAAAAATTTTAACCTCAGTCAAAAATTCTTTTTATTTTGAGAGTTCCAATGTGATGGCATCTTTCCTGTTACAAGAAAATTAACAATGTCAGCAAAGCAAGGTAAAATAGAAATATTAAATAATTGTTCATCAGGGAAAGTGTCATTAATAGGTGTGGTTTGAAATGAGTCATCACAAACAAGTCTCGACAAATGATCAGCCACTACATTCTCTACCCCTTTTTATCTCGAATAGTAACATTAAATTCCTGGAGTAAGAGAATCCACCTAATCAGTCTTGGTTTAGCATCTTTTTTTGACAAAAGATATTTCAAAGCTGCATGATCACTGAAAACAACAATTGGTGAGCCAACAAGATAAGATCGAAATTTATCCAATGCAAAAACTACAGCAAGTAATTTTTTTTCAGTTGTTGTATAATTCAATTGAGCACCATTTAAAGTTTTACTTGCATAGTAAATAACATATGATTTTTTATCTTTTCTTTGTCCCAAGACAGCTCCAACAGCATAATCACTAGCATCACACATTATTTCAAAAGATAAAGTCCAATCTGGAGGCTGCATGATTGGAGCAGACGTAAGCATGCTTTTAAGCTTAACAAAAGCATTTTCACAGTTTTCAGTCCATTCAAAAATAGTGTCTTTTGTTAGAAGATTACACAAAGGTTTAGATATTATACTAAAATTTTTGATAAATCTTCTATAAAAACCAGCATGTCCTAAAAATGATCTAATCTCCTTCACAGTCTTTGGTGTTGGCAAATTGGCAATTAACTCAATTTTAGATTTATCAACCTCAATACCTTCTGATAATATAATGTGTCCAAGAACAATACCAGTTGTTACCATGAAGTGACATTTCTCCCAATTGAGCACAAGATTCTTTTCTTCACACCTGATCAAAACCTTTTCTAAATTAGATAAGCAATCATCAAATGAATTACCAAAAACAGAAAAATCATCCATGAAGACTTCAAGAAAACATTCAACCATGTCACTAAAAATACTAAGCATGCATCGTTGGAATGTAGCTGGTGCATTACATAATCCAAAAGGCATCCTTCGATATGCAAAAGTACCAAAAGGACATGTAAAAGTTGTTTTCTCTTGATCTTCAAGTGCAATTGCAATTTGGTTATATCCAGAATATCCATCTAAAAAGCAATAAAATTCGTGTCCTGCAACTCTTTCTAAAATTTGATCCATGAAAGGTAATGGAAAATGATATTTTCTAGTGACTGAGTTGAGTTTTCTATAGTCAATGCACATTCGCCAACCAGTAACAGTCCTAGTTGGAATTAATTCATCATTCTCATTCTTGACTACAGTAACTCCAGATTTCTTAGGTACAACTTGAGTCGGACTTACCCATTTGCTATCAGAAATAGAATAAATGATTCCATTATCTAAGAGTTTAATGACTTCATTTCTTACTACTTCTTTCATATTAGGATTTAGCCTTCGTTGCATTTCTCTAGATGGTTTAGCATTTTCCTCTAGATAGATGTTATGTGTGCAAATGAAAGGATTAATACCTTTAATATCAGCAATGGTCCATCCTAAAGCATTCTTATGCATTTTCAGAGTTTCGATCAACTTACCTTCTTGATATGCATCGAGTTTGGAAGAAATTATTACTGGAAAAGTTTCATTCTCACCCAAGAAAGAGTATTTCAAATTAACTGGCAAAGGTTTCAATTCAACCACGAGAGCTTTAATACTTGATGGAATAGATTTTACTGTTGATGATGAAAGTTCTTCGAACCTTGGCTTCCAAAAATATTTTTCTTGTACCTGCAAAAATTCAGAGATAGTATTAGTGTGTTCCTTTTTATAAATACTTTCACTTTCAAAACAAGTCTCCAAAGAATCTGAAGAGTTAGTAGTAGTAAAGTATTCATGAACAAGTTCCTCAATTGAATCCACTTCATGTACTTCGACATCTTCTGCAGGTTGCATACAAACATTAAACACATTTAGTTCCAAAGTCATATTTCCAAATGATAATTTCAAAATACCATTTCTACAATTGATCAAAGCATTTGAAGTTGCAAGAAAAGGACGACCCAAAATGATAGGAATTTGTGTATGTGTTTGTGCAACAGGCTCTGTGTCCAAAACAATGAAATCAACTGGAAAGTAAAACTTATCAATTTGTACCAACACATCTTCTACTATTCCCTTTGGAACTTTAATCGAACGGTCAGCTAATTGGAGTACAACAGAAGTTGTTTTAAGTTCTCCCAAACCTAACTGTTCATAAACTGAGAAAGGTAGAAGATTTACACTAGCACCAAGATCAAGCAAAGCACGCTCTATTCTAGTGTTTCCTATGATACATGAAATGGTTGGACAACCTGGATCTTTGTACTTGGGTGGAGTGAATTGTTGAATGATTGAACTAACACTTTCAGTTAAAAATGCCTTCTTTTGTACATGATGTTTTCTTTTAATTGTACACAAATCTTTTAAAATTTGGCATAAGGTGGAACTTGCTTGATTGCATCCAATAATGGAATATTAATCTTGACTTGTTTAAAAATTTCAAAAATTTCAGCATTTGAGTTCAATTTCTGAGTTGCTTGCAATCTTTGAGGAAAGGGTGCTGGAGGTAAATATTTTTCTTTTTCTTCATTTTCACGCTTACCTTCTTCAAACTTACCTTCATCGTCAAGACTATTTCCATTTTTCATTTTTGGAGATGGATTAGAAACTTTCTCCTTGGGATGAATAGTCTTGTCAACAACTTTTCCATTCCGAAGAGTTGTAACTGAATTAGCCTCCTTGACTGCATTTTCACCTGAAGAAGAAACATGACACTGAGTAGAAGGATTAGGTTGAGGTTGAGCAGGAAATTTACCTTTTTCATGAGTACGCAAAGAAGTTGTCAGTGTTGAAAGTGTGCTTCTGATCTCATTGATAGCTTGTGAAGTCTGATTATTGATGTTTGTTTGTTCATGCATAAATGCTTGCAAAGTCTCCTCAATGGATTTTGTATGTGGAGGTGGATAAGAATGAAAGTTTTGTGGTTTTTGTGAATGCGGTGGTTCGGCACGGTTATCATCTCGCCAACTGAAATTGGGATGATTTCTCCATTGTGGATTGTAAGTTTCAGAATATGGAGAATGGAAAGGCTTTTTGAATGTGTTCATAAAATTTGTTTGTACTGGAAGGTTTGGACATTCATTGGTGGAGTGCCTCAAAAGTTCACAATTGCTACAAACTTCTTCCTCTTGCACAGATTTGATTTCCTTTACTTTCTTAAGTTCCATGGCTTCAACTTTTCTTGTTAAACTAGCAAGTCTAGCATTTAGATCATCTTCTTGACTAAGGTAATATTTTCCTTTATTACTATTAGCAAGATTAGATCTAATAGAACCTTTGGAAGAATTAACACTATGCCATGATTGAGAGTTTTCTGCCAAATGATCTAGGTATTCTAGGGCTTCATCAGGTTCCTTATCAAGAAACTCACCATTACACATTGTTTCAACAAATTGTTTTGTTTCAGGAGTTAAACCTTCATAAAAGAAACTAATTAAGCGCCATTTTTCAAAACCATGATGTGGGCATGAATTCAACAAATCTTTAATTCTTTCCCAACATTGAAAGAAAACTTCATTCGAATTTTGAGAAAAATTTTGAATTTGTCTTTTCAAAGCATTAGTTTTATGAGTTGGAAAGAATTTTTTCAAGAATTCAACTTGCATTTCTTGCCAAGTACCAATTGACCTAGGTTTTAAAGAATTAAGCCAATTTTTTGCTTTATCTTTTAAAGAGAAAGGAAATAATTTGAGCTTAACAATCTCATTTGTGCAAGTTTGATCATCAAAAGTGGCATATATTTCATCAAATTCTTTTAAATGCAAGTAAGGACTTTCAGAGTCTAAACCATGGAAATTAGGAAGTAAAGGGATCATACCTGACTTGAATCGAAAATTATTTGCATTTAGAGGAAAAATGAAACAAGAAGGAGAAGAATTTCGAGGAGGTTGCAAGTAATAACGCATGGTACGCACCTGTTGATTCTCATTTTCATCCTGGACACTTTCATTTTCAGCCATGGTGGAAGTGTGTGAAGATGATTCAAACAAATTTCCAAACAAAGTTTCGGAATTATTTCTTACTAAACGTCGAGAATTATGACTACGATACCATATAACCATATATCCATAAAGAAAATAAACAAACTATATTTACAAAGGAAAAATATTAACAAACCTGAATACTTACCTTGCCTTCCCCGGCAACAGCGCCAAAAACTTGCTACAACTTTAAGGTTGCAAACCCAAGTGCAGGTTGTAGTAAGTAATAAATTTCTCGTGAGTCCGAGGTCGATCCACAGGGAAGTTGTTTGAAAAATTCAAGTTTATATTTATAAAAAGATGGAGTTTATGTGAATCAAAAATATATGAATAATTAATGTATGATGTAGCTAAAGAAAAAACCGAAGTAATAAAAGTATTGAGGATTAGGGATCCACTCTTGAGTTTTGGATAGATAAATGGTTATTTATTCTTTTTACCTCTATTAATTTCCACAATTAGAATCCATACATAATGAAGGTTCCAATGGCAAGATATTATCAAGTAACTCATGCAATAAGGTAATCATGATATTGTCTTACTATTGCAAATTATCTCTTAACGCCAACACTTATTTATGGGATCAAGCATTTATATACTCCTTCGTCAACAACAAATCAAGGTTCACATTAGCAGTCGGTGGGGTAAAACCGTACAATAAGCTAAATGAACCCAAGTATTTGTTGTGCCATTGGAGATACATAAATCAAGAATCACCACAAAAAATAGTAGGGTTTAGATCAATAATAATAATAATAATACAACATACTTAAACAATTTCTACCCTTATAACCATTTCTCTTCCTCTATCAAGAGATTCACCCTTTTTCTCAGCAAAATGAAATTTAGAAAGACATAATAAAAGTAACAAAGACTAAAAATATAAGAGAAACTAGAGAATGCATTTCTATTACTACTAGAAACTTACAATACAAACTAGATAACTTAGCCTAAAGAAACTCTCTACCCCCCTCCTCTTACAAGCTGAATACATGGCCTATTTATAGTACTTGGAGTAAGCTAGAGGCCAAACAAATAATGGAGGGGTTAATCAAGTGGTATGCTAGTTACTAAGAGTTGGTAAGTTGTTACACAAATTTCTCAACCACTAAATTGAATTATATTTTTCGGTCAGATACAGCCAGAGTTTGAAGATACGTAAAGAATAAATTATTAGATCTTTCAACGCTGATATATTTTCATATATCTTTTGTCAAATTTGGCGATCGGATGGAGGAGATATGGTCAAATTACCGAGTCATGTCCAAGAGCCGCCCTGTAACATCAGCAGCAACTTGCAGCCTATGGTTTTACCATTTTGATACATTTTCACACCATCTTGTCTTCAGCAAACTTGTTTATTTCCTCTTGGGTATAATATATCCGAATTTCAGACCAAAATAAATTTGGGCTCAAGATATATAACCGAATTGGTAAAATAAGTCAATACTGGGCTGAACTCTGATCTGAATTTTGGTGATCCATTTTGTGTAATTACTTGGATGAATTTTCTGCTATCATCAAGACTGAATTGAGCTGAGCCTCCAACATAAAAGTTGTACCTCTATCTCTTGGCTTTCAAATGAAATAAGCTTCAGGTCCATAGAGCTTTTGATCATGAAGTTATGCTCAAATTACAAAAACTGCACAAGTCTGAAAACATGCTTTCATTTATTCCCTAACACAAAACATTAATAAAACAAGAATATTAACAAGAATAAAGCAAGAAAAGTATAAAGAATTTGATATAAAAATATGTCAAAATATGCACTTATCAGTCAATCCATCATCTAATCTCCTAATTAAGCGTAGGGCATGGATGTTAAGTCAAAACCCCATTAGCTTAATAACTATGTTTCCATTCCTAGTAGTTTGACTCGATGATGAATAATTAGAAAACCCCACATTTAATTTCTATCCAATCTTGACCAAGAATTTTAGAGTCAAGTACAATAGAACACATAGGAGATTCACATATTCATCTAGATAAGTGATGGATCTTTTGTTGGCCACTCATTAATCTCCATACATGAAGATGTTACACCCAATATAAATCCCTTATGATTGTCATGCAATCGGGAAATACATCAAAGTACAACATGTCATGCACAAGGTTATCATGTTGCCTACTAATTCTTACACTATCGTAACGAGAAAATTCCATTCGACAAAAGAATATTTTCAATTGGAATTTTCAGGTAAGGTTGTTCAATGTACTTGTTCATAGCAAGCAGCCACATACATGCACTAATATCTCCACACCAATACCTATGGAATGAGGCATTCTTCTTTCGAGTTTGCATCGTATGCACAAGTTTCAATGGGATTATTGATGTCCCATCTTATTGATCCTTAACTTGAAACATATTAAGATCACAACTTTAAAGACATATTCCATGATCACCATTATATGCGCAACCACGTTCCATAATTATTGTGATCTAAAAATTTTATTTAATTCTTATGATGAATTTAGATAAAGATTGTTGTATAAATGATATTAATATAAATAAAAATAATTTACAAAAATATATGAACGATCAGATTAATTAATTCATCGGGTATTACTCTAATATTGGGTACTACTCTAATATAAGATACTCTATTTCTAACATGTACGATCTATTAAAATGATAGTTTTAGTCCAAACTAAAATCGTTCCGATGTAACTTTTAATGGGATAATTTCCTTGCATGTGCATAATTGCAACGCGAGTGGTTCCATTAACACTTAACTAGTGAGATGCAATAGGGATAAAATTTATTGAGTAGCAAAATAGCGACAGAACTCAATGCGTTCAAGGTTAAACCAAATGATTCAAAATGGAATTAGTGGAAAAGTTAAGAAACTAATAATTGTACTCGCAAATCGAAATTGATATTTAGTTTCAAAGAAAATCTCTGGTTATATCAAAAGCTCCTCTAGGGGCCCTGCTGGTCCTAGATGGCTTGGTTTAATTAGTAAAAAGAATCATTTGGCTTAGAGGAATCTTAATTCTTAACATAAAGTTAGTGATTATATTAGGTGAAATCTTGGAGTATCTTCATATCTGGTGCTAGCTAGCAGGCATTCAATAAGCATCCCAAGCTAGCCAATTACAAAAGCCCATGTAACTTTTCTTTATCATATTGCATAAGTGGAGACCTACCAATTATGGGTACATTGGCTTTTCCCAGAAGAGGAATGCTATAGAACAATCACAAGGTATAGATGCACATATACGGTAGCCATAGTAACTTATGTGGTAGACAAGTTTTGATTTGACTGTCATTTTAGTGATATTATTTCCGATATTTCATAGAAATGTAACAGTCTTATTGTTAAGGTTACGAGATTATTACTAGTGCTATGTTGATTGCTCTTAGGGAGGGATTTTCTATTTTCACAATTTTATTTTGAAAAAAAACATCTTTTAAAAGATAGAGACTTACCCCTTACCCCTTATTTATAAACAAGTCATCCATACTCATTTGATGTGGAATGAATTTTTTCCAACAATTACCCTTCGCATTATTTTTCTCTAGTATATGTATATACATATTTTTAATTATATTGTTAGACAAATCCAAAAGGTAAAGAAATATTGCACTTTGAGTCTTTATAGTGCTTGGAGAATGGAGATACAATCCTGTTGAATGTTGATATTCTTTGTGTTCATGAATGTGCATTTCATTGCCTGTCTCTTTCTATACTACTATAGCAACAAATATATTTAAATATGTATTAACGACAGTCAGTACACTCATAATAAAAATTGACATGATAAAATAGGGTGAAATTTTGAGAGAACTGCAGTCCATCCAAGATCATTGAGTCCAGAAGGAATTAGTGGTGAAAAGTACATTTTTTTTTTTAATAATTTGATGATAAATCAGATGTGTTTGACCATATCCACTATAAAACAGACATAAAGAAACCAATATCAAATTTGGAGATAACTTGGTACAATGAATCTCTGTTTGTACCTCTTCACACACTATTTAATAAACGCACCCAATATACAAACATTTTCTTTTCAGGTCTTCATTGTTGTTTTTCTAACAATAAATAAAATACTCAGTGCAGTGTACTTTTAACAAGCAAAATTCAATCAGAAGCCTGCAAAAGGAAAAATTGCTTTTAAGACGCTTTGATTCAAAAGACAGAAAGAAGAAACTGAGTGCTCACAGACTCGCAGTAAATTTTATGCAGTTTAAAGTGATGAACCATATGAAACATGCATGGATAACTTTTAATGCACTTTGATATATATAATATGGTGAAAAACAGATTCCACCACATTATTTTTAAGTTAAATTCTTGGATGAATCATACTTTTTATATATTTATCAGATTAAAATTCTTGGATTGTGGAGGAATGGGTGGTAAAAAACAAATAAATTAAAGATTTTTTAGGGTAAAAAAAATGTAGGGAACGGACAACCAATATAGTAATTCTTTAGGCACGATTATAGGATTTTTCTATTGAATTATTGATGTTAAATATTCAATTGAGTCATAGCTAACGATGAATCGTCACCACAATACCAAAATTGCATTTAGAAGGAAACCCCTTCACCACAAAAGTAATTTATTCAAAGTTACTTCTGCAATGAGTTTGAACTCTTAATTTTATTGTGGAAAATAATAAATCATACAAAATCAACTACTATCCTGAAGATGTTTTTTAGGGTTAATTTCCCCCTACTTTTTTGTATTTTGATCCAATATCTTTTTATCTCTTATATTCTTAATTACATCATTTTATTCTTTTATACTTTGACTCGATATTAGTTTACTTCCATGTACTTTAAATTGCATCATTTTACCCATGTATTATTAAAAATGCTCCAATTATTTATTTTTAATGACCAAATTGTCGTTACCCATTATTTTTAGTGTTTAATTTATTTTTTTGTTATTATGATCATGTTTTAAATTCATATACCTGTATTTATATTCTATAATTTTTTAACATAATTAATTAACACTTATCAATAAATTTTTTGGAACTTTTTTTTACTTGAACTTTATTGACTACTTTTTAAATATAATATAGTTTCTCATTAAATTACTATAACTCAATTAACAATGAAAAATTTGTTACTAATATTTTATGGTGTTTGATAAAATATTATTTAAAAATATATTATATATTTTTTAAATTTATGATAAGTAAAAAACTTAAAAGTAAAGCGTATTACCTAATAAAAAATATCATACTATATAGTAATTTAATAGAAATTATATTAGATTTAACTAAATAGCCATTAAGATTTAAGTACAATAAAATTCTAAATCAATTTATTATCAAGTGTTAATTAATAAAAAATATTAAAATATAAATACAAGTATATTGATTTTAAAATATGATTACATATTAACATAAAATTAATTAATTATTAAAAATAATGAGTAAGGGTAATTTAATTATTTAAAATAAATAATTAAAGTATTTTTAAGAATATATAGGATAAAATGATATAAATTTAGAGTATATAGATAAAATGATGTAAGTGAGAGTATAAAAAAATAAAATAATATTATCTCAGAGTACATGGATTAAATGGAATCAACTTCTTTTATAATTGATTCGTTTCTAAGTTTTACCTTATTGAAAAAGTTTTACAATTTAATTCTTTATTGCAATTACCAATATTATCAAAATTGGATCGAATCGGCCGGTTTAACTGGTTCAATTGAAAATCGGAGGTCGGTCCGATCCGATTAGACCCAAAAATTATTTTAATTGGTCAACAATCGATCAAACTGGTCAAAACCGTCCAAAACCGGTCAAAATCGGTTTGACCGATTTTAATATTTTTTTTTAATTTTTAATTTTTAATTTTTATAAAGGTTTAAATTTGATATTTTGTTATGTTTATGTGATTATTTGAAATTTATATTTTGTTATATGTGTTTTTATGTAACTATTTATTTATTTTTACATTTAAAATATATTATATAACAATTAATTTATTATATTATTATTTTACATAATAAAATAAAAAAATATAATTAATTTTTATTAAATCAATCTGATTGTTCATTGAATCGGTTCGATTGATTGAACTATTAATTTTAATAAAATAAATTTGGTCAACGGTTCAATAAAAATATTGACAATTACTATTACATTACGTGTATAATTAATATATATTAAATATATAAAATAATATTAAATATATATTAATAATATTATAATACAAAATACAACATAAATAATTAGAATTAGCAGTTTTATGGCAGGACATTAACTCTAGGAACAATGTTTGCTTTTCCTCATTAAATTCTGCTCTCACAATGATAGTAAAGTGAGTAAAGTGGTGTGGATGGAGACCTAGAGTCTAGACTTCCATGGCTTGTGGGAGTGTTGTTTCACTCTCTCTCTGACGAGACCAACAGTAGTTGTGAGCAGTGTTAAGGAAACCAGTACAGTCAAAAGTGAGGCAATATTTACCCTGCTGGTCAGTCATGGCAACCCCAAACCCCCATCCCCACCCCGCAGTGTGTTTAACCAATCACCTTTCGAAACGTGGTCGAATGTCATGTCACCCTTTATGTTTATCCCTCTCTCCCTATATATATCTATCTGTATATACATACGTCTCTATCTTTTGTGTGAACCTTCTGATATACAGGTGTTTAAATGATTACACAGCTCTCTCTAATCCTAGTAAAGTACTCTAGTGCGTCACTGTTTGGCAGAGCGAGAGAACGTGCGCCTAGTGTTCAGCCCCCCTGTCCAGCCATTTCTGTGTTCTCTCTAGTCCTTTCCCAAATACCCACCCTTAATTTCCTTAACTCTGGCACACTGTGTGTTGTGTGTTTTGTTTTTTGTTACAGTCTCTAAAGTATTTCCCTACCTGTGTTTGCAACAGAAAGTAAAGGGTCTGCCCACTTTTTAACTTTTTTCTCAGGTTGGAAAGTCCTCCTTTCTCAGGTGTTCTCTCCTCTGTAAAATTCTTGAATTTTTTGCCCTACTGTTCTTTTCTTCTATGGCCAAAACATTATACAAGTTTTGAGCACGTTTATATACTCATTTGATGCCCCCCTTTGCACAAATCTTTGTGTTGATGATCACTGTTTCGTAGTGAACAATGATTACCTAAGAATCACTGTTTCCCATCATGATTTTGCTGGCATCAACTCATGGGGTTTTTGTTATTTACTTACAGACACACTCAAACACACATGAATAACAATTGTTTTCTCAGTTACAAATTGGACAAGGGGACAGCTCTTATACCTCTGCAAGAACTGTTAGGAGTTAGTGATGGATGAGCTTTACAGGTTTCATTCCTCTATTTCATGTCCTGTTGACAGTAATTTTCTTGGAGATGGCAGCAGTAGTATTGCTGGCCTCAGTGATCATCACAATCACCAGCAGCTGGTTTTGACAGCGGCACAAGTTGCTGAAACTCACGAAGTGGCCACAGGATTGGAGATGTCAGATATAATCAAGGCCCAGATCGCTAATCACCCTTTTTATCCTAACTTACTTTCTGCGTACATCGAGTGCAGAAAGGTGTAAAAAAAGAACCCTGTTTTGTTTTGTTTTGTTTAACAGTTCATATGATATATGCAGCAACACAGTTCCATACCCCCACCCACACACTGTTCTTCACTATTCTTTTTTCTTTATAGATGCCCACATGTATGTGTTTGCGTTTGTGTTTGTGTGTTTGTGTGTGTGTGTGTGTGAAACTTAAAATAGTTTTCCTGTGTTTGAAGGTGGGAGCACCACCAGAAATGGCTTCTCTTCTGGAAGAAATCAGCAAACAAAACCACCCCATATCCACCTGCATTGAGATTGGAACAGACCCTGAACTTGATGACTTTATGGTAAAAACACAAGTACCTATAATTATTATGTACTAATGTTTCCACAGTTAACCCAAATTTTTTATTGTACTGTTTCTTACAATTTCTTGCTTTTTTCTTCTCCATAATATATACATGCATTTGTGTATATATCTGTATATATTGTTCATTCTTGTCTTGAAGAAATCATACTGTGAGGTTCTACACAAATATAAAGAGGAACTGTCAAAGCCATTTGATGAGGCCACAAATTTCTTGAGCAGTATTGAATCTCAGCTCAGTGATCTCTGCAAAGAAACCCTACCATCAACCACCTATTCTTATTATTCTGCTGGTACATTAAAGCTTCTCTCTTTCCGTGTGCTTTTTAGATTTCCCATACTTGAACTTTTCATTTTCCTAAACATTTCACTTTGTACTTTCTTTTCCTTTTTATCTTGAAGATTTCTAGTAGAATAAACAATGTTTCTTGACTAACTTTACTATTGCAGACTGTCGAATCTATGTTTGACTTTGGTTGGTGCTTCACTAATCTTAATGGGATTTCAAAGATTTAGCATACATAATCTTGTTTGTGTGTTTCTGAATTAGTAAATTTAAATTTAATTGTGTGTCTTAATTGCTGGTCTGGTCTAAAACTGGACTAATGCAATTCATGTAAAAAGGGTAAGTACAATGATCCAGTTGCCATTTAGTTTAAGATGTTTTAGCAGATTTCATACCATTCCTTTTTATGTTACATGAGCAACTAATTAACTTAGTAGTAATTTGATTTTTCCTTCACGACTTGAACTCGTTTGTAGGATCCAGGACACCATTGATTTTTTGTAAACGAGTTTTTCTTTAGAACAAATTCAATAATCTGATCGTATATTAGTACAGTACACGAGTTTTTCTTTAGAGCCTAAATAAGTTGGTTTTAAGTTTTAGTCTTCATGTACAGAACCCCTTATTATTCTTTTGGCAGCTTTCTTTCTCGTATATTAGTACAGTATTTGATTTTACTCATGTCTTGGGTTTTTGAATTCATTTATCATTGTTTTTACATTCTTGTTGAATGAACTAACAAGGGCTAATTTTTTGGCGTCAAATAGCTAAGGCAGTGATTGTTGATGAAATGATTTTAAAGAAATTCATATTAGGATACATTTTTTCCACAAATGTGTGTTTGTGGATTTCTCCCAAAAAACTTTCTACAACATATTTATCCATTTCTAAAAAATATGTCCGTACCCAAACACCTGTTCTTGTAGAAAAGACATATTATATCAATTGTAATTATTAGACTTTCATCCATCATCTACATACAATTATCAAGTGTAACAAAAGACATGCCACACATCAAGTGTAACAATAACATGTTTATCCCTCATTCAAAAATATTTTTAAAAATGATTCTCCTTTCTCTAAAACTCTTTTATCTCACTTTTTTCTCACTACATACAATTATCAAAATATATATTCATATTCAAATATATTTTTAAAAAAACAACATGCCACATCAAGTGTAACCATAACATGTTTATCCCTCATTCCAAAATATTTTTAAAAATGATTCTCCTTTCTCTAAAACTCTTTTATCTCACTTTTTTCTCAACTATGATTTTTCTTAAATGTGATGCCAAGCAATCACTCCCTAATCTTTTTCCATCCACCGCTTATACATTGTTTAATGTTTCTTTACATATTTCCCCTCTTTTTTATTTATCTAATTGTTACGTTTATCGCTGGTCTAGGTTTGAAATCTTACAAAGGGAGCTTTGGTTGGCAAAATATAAAGACAGTTGTGTTAGGGGCAAAATAGATTCATTAAAAACAAAATCCATCCCAAATTCTAACTATAAACAAATTTTGTAATTATGAAAGAAGGGGGGAAAGAGTAGGTAATTTAGTTACTTCAGAGGAGTGGTAAGGTTAATTTTCTACTATTTATTTATTTCATAAAAGTTGTGACATGAGGTGGTTGGATGATGCTAGTGACATAGTCTTTTCTAATTTACTGATGTTTGTTAACTTAGCTGCATATTGTAAAATGTAGGAAATATCTTTGTTGTTTTAACTATGAAACCTTAAAAAAATGGTTGGATGGAGAAAAAAAAAACTATTGATTTTTGAATCCACAGGTTTCACCTAGATGATTAAATTTTGCTAATTCCTTCAGGCCAGTCTAGAGAACTATAGTGAGGGCAGTGTAATGTCACTTACCTTGTTTCCAATTGAGGTCGAGTTTAATTGTAATTAGAGCCATTCTTCAACAATAATATAACCATTTCTCTAAACATTTTGATAAGATTGTCTTTTTATTTTTGTTTGATTGTGCATACTGAAATCTTTACTTCTATTTGTAGTCAGTTTAGATTTTTGTGGTTGAGACATTTGAAAATTTATCATGAGCACTGGTTACAATTAGGATAGAGTTCACAAATTTGCACTGCATGGGCCCTTATTCTTGAACTTTTTTGAAAAGATCGTTTTAAGATTTTAATTTTGCAATATTATTGTTCGTCAACTGTATAAAGAGTAACGTAAGTATGGGGAACTTGGTTGACAATATGTGATAGTCAAACTGGCAAGCTGCACTGTAGAAGCCATATAAAACTTGTAATGTGGTTGAACGAACTTCATTTTATATAGTAATTTTATATGAAGTGTTCATACCAAATTTTGACATGAGAGAAAAAAAAAATTTAACACCTAAAAATCGCAAATTAACTTAAAACTGTCATGATATCTCATGTAAGATTGATTTTCCTTTAAATGGAACTTAGAGTGGATAATACTTTGTTGGGCTATATTTCTTTGCCTTTATATGACATGGCTTCATCCTTAAGCTCCATAGCGACCTTCAAATCTTGTAGAGGAGTAGTGGAGTTCTTGATGCATGTTTGTTATAAGTTAGAGATAAGATTAACTGTCACAAGAATGATAAAGGCTGTATGTCGTGAAACAGCGCCAACTGCAGATAACATTAATTACTACAACTATTATTAAAATGCTCATACCTAAGGATTTTCTTTGTCATCCATTCCATTACCAATCAGCAGTACTTGGAAGAGAAGCAGTATCATGTTTCTGGTTGTGTAATAATATTCCTAAGTGGTACTCCATATCTATTAGTTCCATCTATGTTAGATGGCTTAGTTGTTTATGAATGGTTTAATTTGACTGTATCCACAGCTTTCGATTGTAAGAGTAATTCAAGTTTCTTTCATGATTCTTTATCTAGCGTAAATGTACACAGTTTTCGTGTTTCATATTGCACACAATTGCTGGAATGTGCTGATGTAATATCAGCTGCAATACACAAATAGGTTAAATAATTGATAATTAGTTAAAATCTTGCAGTAAACTCCTGTCCCTGAAGGTTTGATTTATCATTTGAAAAATTGAAAAGAATGATGTAAACCATGTAATAAGAAAAATTCTTGATGCAGTTTTTGAATGACCGACTGCATAACATATCTTATTTGTTATTTTCTGATGAAGTCGGCTTTATTTAGCAGGACTCGTTTTGCTGATTGCTTAAAGCCAATTTTTTTTTTTCTGAAATTGCTGATTCTACTGTTTCAATGTACTTTGAGAAAAGATTTTCACTTGAATACAAATGAATTGGTTTATAAGTGATTGGAAACTTGAGTTCAAACATTGTGGTTTCACATAAACATTTGTTATCAGATGATGCTGGTGGTCCATCCGACGAGGATATGAGTTGTGGTGAACTGGAAGCACCTGGAAGCCAAGAATCCACTGGTAACCGTCAAGGCGATCATGAGCTAAAAGAAATGCTAATGCGCAAATACAGTGGCTACCTTAGCAGTTTGAGAAAGGAGTTCTTGAAGAAAAGGAAAAAAGGTAAACTACCGAAGGATGCGATAACTGCATTGCTGGACTGGTGGAACGCACATTATAGGTGGCCATACCCCACGGTAATTTCAACTTCTTTTCAATTATATGCATTATCCAATTCAAAGACAACAGGCATTTCAGGGTCTGGCTGCACTGAGGCAGTCAGGCCATAACCAAAGACAAAGAAGACGAACCATATCTTTAAGCAACCTATAGGTTTAGCAGAAATCCATGTGTTGCCAAAACCTTTTGAACATAATTTTATTTCCCTAGCTACTTATGGCACAAATAATATATTAATATACAGATTGAGTTCCTTTCATTTGAATAAGGACAATGTTCTATTACACAACATGGATATCATTATAAAGATTTAACGTGTACTGCATGAATATCACATCACTACTACAGAATAAAAAATAGGCTTCGCAATTCTAAAAGCTGAATTAGCATTTTTCAGTTCAATATAAATGGTGCAAGAGATTACAATTATGAGATGAATTACCTTTTGCGATTGTTGCTTTTCTTTTTGGGTTCGTGAGTTCCTTTTTAAGGAATAAGAAGAGTAGGAATGGAAATGTAGCGAATACTCTTCTCAAGTACAAGACAACCATGACCCTTTTTCCCTGAAATGGGACTTTCTGTATATATTACCTTTTGTGGTTGTACATTGGAGTGAAAAATATTCTTAATTCATCATTTTTCTGAGATGCAACCTCAATCTGTGTAGATACATATGTAAATATAGTTCAAGTTGGTGGTACATCATATATTTTTTCCATCTTTTACACTAATATTTGGTTAGTCCTTCCCAAACATCAAATACAAACCTATCCGAGGGTGAACATTTTGAAGTTCTTCCAGTTCATCTGAGCTTTGTTTGCATTGCATTGTGATGCAGGAAGAGGAGAAAAACAGGCTGTCGGAAATTACTGGACTAGACCAGAAGCAGATCAACAACTGGTTCATTAACCAGAGGAAACGACACTGGAGACCTTCGGAAGACATGAGATTCGCTCTCATGGAAGGTGTCAGTGGTGGATTAATGCAGGATCCATGCATTTCGATGCTACAGGAGGAACTGGAGACAACAGCACTTGAACAGAAAAACATTTTTGGTGCGATTAAGCATTCCATTTTTCATTGAACGTGCTAGCTAGTAGCAGTAGTAGTAGGTGCTACTTGAGTGTATCTTAGCAAACTCAAACATAGTAGTTTTCTTGATTTCCCTGAGAAAGTGGCTTAAATCTTTCAATGCATAACAAGAATATAGCTTTCTTGGCATCCAATTCTTGTGGCATTGAAAATTGGAATGAATTTGTGCACTTGGTTAGATGCAAAGTACTAGGCCACTTTTGCACTCAACATATCTTGTGGCTCAAGTTGTTTTGATCATCAGCAGTTTAGAGATTCTGAATATTCACAACTTTTAATTGAATTTCAATCAATTTGAAGTGTTTGGTTTTTCAGTTTTAGCTTAATTCAAACTACAAAAAACTGAAAGCTTGAAGTTGCAATGCAATGTTTTTCATAATTTTTGATTTGTTTTTTTGGTAAATAATTCAAACTTTCTTTAGCACTCAATAATTCTACAATTTTCCTTTGTTACCTTTCAATTTTCAAAATTGATTTCAACTTTTCATTTCATCATCATCATCATCATCATCATCATCATCATCATCATTTTGTATAGGCATATATGCATAGGGTTTTGTATATATGTATGTATTTCATTTGGATTGATGATGTATATGTATTTTTTATATGCTTATAATAAGTATATATCTTGTATTTTTACAAGCTATGTACGAGTAATATATGCACAGAATGTATATGTTTATATATATATATATATATATATATTATATATATATATATTCATAAATATACTTTTGAATACAGAATATGCATATACTTACATAAACTAGGCACACAATTACATAAATATATTTATTATGTTTATCATAATTATTATTATTTTACATATGTTTAACATATAAAATTATGTATTTATATTTTGCAACAATAGATGTAGAAACAGTCAGATAAACGTATATATGCACACTATACATGTACATATATATATATATATATATATATATCCACGTATCAATGGATATACTCTAATATGTTAAAAAATATAAATACCAACTATGTATTTATTTGTAAAATATTGTGCAATTAATATATATATATACATGTATTATTGTACATATATTTGTTTAGATACACAAATACATTAATAAATATTACTACCCAATAAAATGCTTTATAATTAAATAATGTTATGACTTTTTATATTTATGTGTATCTGATTAATATTTTATTTTGACTACTTATTATTAAATTGATCAAATAATATAAATAATTGATTACGTGTAAGTATTATATTTATTATTACAATTATTATTTTTTATGTATATAATAACACAAATAATTTAATTTAATCTATTTGATCAAACTTGACAAAATAAATCATTATTTCAAAGTTCAATGGTAATTTAGACTTCCACACATAAAAAAAGCAAGTTAGATTTATTATCGCAACTTGTTTATCAATTACTCTTTTTCAATTTATTCTTACTTTTCAACAATATTTTAAAATACTTACAATGTTTGCTTTTAACCACTTTTTTCATTTTTTTTATTTTTTATTAAATTAGTACTATTTAAAAGCAATAATTTTTGCATACTCACTCAAAGGTGTGTGGGTGAGCTTATAAGTATTTTAAAATATCTTTTAAAATACTTGAGGGTTTATAAGATATTTTAAAGTGTTTGATAAAATTTACAGAAGAGAGAGAATTTTCAGAAGAAATGTTTATAAACTCCAAAAGTAAAATGCTAAAATTTTATAAGCTTTTTAAAAAAATGCAAAACGTTCCTAATTTACTTTGACAAACTCTTTTAGTTTTAATTATATAAATTACTAAATTGTTGTTAATAATATCTTTTAAATTCTATAATTTTATTTTAATCAAACACTTAAAAAGTTTACCTTTAAAATAAAAATTAACATCTTATAATTTTTAAAAAATATCTTATAAGGTGTAGGATTTATAATTTTTTTTAAATAAATTTAGCCAAATATTCTCTTAATATTGAATCCTTAGGATAATTGAAATTCATGATAAATGATTAAATTTGAGTCGAAGGACTTCTATTTCCAATTGAAGGCATCACTTGATATAAAACACTATGTGAAGGATAACATCTAGCTGATGACAATATTTAAAGGCCTAACAATCAAGAGAAATTAATGGTTGCAAATAAATGATTTTGATGCACACAGCCACAATGTTTGCACGGTTTTGTAATAAGTTTTCTAATATTGATTGTGTATTTGATTTAAACTTTTTATAGTGTGAATTTAAACAAATCGTATTTGGACTTTAAGAAAACTCCATAAAAATATATATGAAAGATAAATTTAAAATAACTTCAATACTGCACTAAAAATGACATCGAAGATGGAACACCTAAAATAAAGATTATACAAACACATCAAATATAGATTAGAGAGTTTAGGTGTCGGGGGCTATTGAGGATAGAATCAAAGAGAGAAAGCAAAAGCAAGAGCACAACAACGCGGAACTGGTGGGTGGGTTGTAAATTGATTGTGAGAGAAAGTTTAAATTTATTAATAAATAAATGCAATTAATTTGTTTAACACTTGTGTTAATTATTTTTATAATGCGAGAGTAAATGCCAATTAGATGCTAATTTTTTAACCATTTTGGTAAAATGAGGAAAAATGACAATCAGTTCTTGAGAGCAAATGGAATCTAGCTTGTACTTCCTACTCCACTGGGCTCCAGGAATGAAAAATGATATATAAGTAGTGACCTCGAGTGTAGATGGGGCTAGAAGCTCGATCAGACGTGTCTTAGGACAGTAGTTAAGAGTGTACACAATTCGATTCAGATGGTTTTTATGTTGAAATTTTAAACTAGTCTAAAAAGTGCTGATTGGCAAAAGATTAAATTGAAACTATTTAAATATTCTTTCAAATCAAGTATCGCACAGGTTCAATTTATTTATTTTAGCGGTCAAATTTTTAAATCACTTTTTCCATACTGCAAATATATATCGGTAAATAAAAAGAATTTTTTTAATTATAATTCAAATTAATAATGAAAATAAAATGAGAGAAAGAGAACGTGTGCCATTAAACAAAATTAAATTGTTAGAATTGAAAAGTTTTTTGACTGTTAATTAAAATAAATATAACAAATAACTAAATAAAGGCGCTACATACGTATTATGATATATATGTATATAGAGGTCGGATTGCGGGTAACAAAAATTCTAATTATTGAATCAGGCCATTACTTGACCTAAAAGTAGTGATTTTTATTATTTAAAAACTGTCACTATTAATTAAAAATTTAAAACTCACCGAACCATTTCGGGCGGAGTGGATTTATGTACACCCCTAATAATCCTAGAATTACTTGTACGACAAAATTATTCTTTGAAAATGGAACCAAGAAGCAAAATAAAACAAAGCAAGAAAGTCGCTTTGTGCACTACAATAAGAGAAATGAGTTCTTGGCGAATCTGGGCTGCATATTTGAGCAAAGTCGACTCCTCTCCTCCATAGAGAGTTGTGGACAAATATTGGGCATCTTAGGCGGGACAGATTGGCCTTCCTTACATAAGAATATAGGTTTCATTGTACAAGTATGCAAGGGAAGAGGAGCTTATTTGCTTAGTTTTTTGAGTCTTGGGAGGTAAAAATGCAGCTATGGTTGATATGCCCCCTCCTATTGTACTCTCTTTTTGAGGAAAAGCCTAATCTAATATGATAAAACCCATTAGTACACACATAAAAGTGAGAACAACTATAATTATCCCCTTAATTATTTTAATACACTACTTGATGACTTTATGTTTTATAATGATTAGTATATACTTACTATATTTCTCAGTTCAAAATACTATTTGCTGGTATTATAAACAGAAACTCAATATTTAAGTAAGTAATTGAAAAGAAGTTGATTTTGACTTCTGTCAATTTAGTGATATATACGCATACTACATTACGATCGGGTTATCGTTAGGACAACTTTAATGTCCCTAGCGATTTGTTCGTCTTACAGGCAGAATTCAAACAAGTACTTGGAGAATATTTGATTCTCGATAAGTTCACTTATATCAAATTCGTGACTTGGAGAATATTTGATTCTCGATAAGTTCACTTATATCAAACTCGTGACAAAACAATATGGTGAAGTTGTTAAAAAATTCTAACAATTATATCAATAGTTAATTTTTGTTGTAGTGTGTCTTACATGTATCACGTTAGTAATGAGTACGTATAAATATTTTCTGTCACTATTAAATTTATAAAAAATATCATTATAAGAAAACAAAAACTCTTTTCTTTAGGTGAACTGGTGACAAATTTAATATTATTATTTGATATTTTTTTCACTATTACTATTATTAGTTTTTTTCTTAAGGTGATTTGCTGGCCCACTTGAAGTTGTAGCAAAACGTCCATTAGAATTGGTTTTCAAGTTGGCCAATTTGCAGCTTAGTCCCATATGCTGGACTTGTGCATATGTGGATGTGTTAAAAACGTATGTGGAAAGAGTTAGTATTAAACAATATTCATCCATAATTATGAATGTTATAGTAAGGAATAGCCATTCTAAATTTGCTGGAAATCAAATGGTTAAACCTTCCAAGACATTGACTAACACATGGCCTGTTGAGTATGACTATTGAATGGCGTTTGGTTTGAGGAATGGGTTGAAAACGTAACCCAAGTTTTAATTTTATATGTGGCATGGTTGATTATGAAAAGCAATTTGTAAATAAAATTATAATTTTTCTACTAAATTGCGTGTGAAGGCAATGCTGGGAAAAAGATAAACATTTCTTTATATGAGAACTTTTTTTTTGGTCAAAATTAACTATAAATGACAAGGACAATAATATTTGTTTTATGATTAATTATTTTTTTTCCAACTATACACTAATCATAAACAAATTTTTTACTTCAATTTGATCTATTTTGATTTGGCTATTACATCCGCATGTGAGCTATCTAACTTACCGTGGACAGTCTAGTCGGTTTATGAACTGGTTAGCATTAGAGTTATCACTAAGATATAAAAGAGAACGGAGCGGTTTCAAATTCGAACTCATCCTGAACTTATATGATTTGAAACGAGTTTTTACTATTATAAACGAATCTAAAATGGGTTTTGAATTTTTAATTTCAAACTTATCCTGCTCGAACTCGTCTCATTTAATATTATTATTATTATTTTTTAAATTTATTATATAAATTATGTGATATTTTTTAATATATATATATTTATATATGTATAATTGTAGTGTATATTTTTAATATTTTTTTAAATAACAAAATAAATCTAACGGATTTAACTCTTTATATTTAAATTTTAAAAATTTTTGACAGGTCATATCTCGAGTTTGGCTAAACCACCTTTCTCAAACCAAATTATCTGGGAATGACTTGTTCAATTTCTTTAATTTGCTATGATTTTAATCAATTTACTTTAATATGGTCAATTAATTTGAAGTTGTCCACACCATCCCACTTGCCCCACTTATTTTTTTCTCCTTTTTCTCATAATTAAGTGCAAATTGTGGCATTACTAGAGCAAGTAAACTCTTCCCATTGGACTGAACAATTAGTTTACACATTTTTTGATTTCCTTGATTCTCAACATTTTTCCCTATATATCACCATACAAACATTACACAGACTAGATTAAGCTTTACTTGAATGGAAAATCTTGTTGTAGCTTCGATATTTTTGTCATTGGCCATGGCTATGCCATGGGCCTATGGTACTGCCCAAACGCCCGAGCCACAAGAAGCATGGCTTCAAAACCTTTGCCAAGGCAAAGAAAATGTGGCCCGACTACGTTTTTACATACAAGATGCACTAAGTGGTCCAAATGCAACTGTGTGGGAAGTTGCTCGTTCTAACATCACATCGACTTCACCCACATCTTTTGGTCAAGTTAGTGTTGTCGATGATCTCATAACCACCGAGCCCGATCCCAATTCGATGAAATTGGGCAGAGCTCAAGGGTTGATCACTATGGCGGACTTGCAAGAGGTAGCTCTTGCTATGAACATCAATTTTTACTTTAGTACTGGTAAGTACAATGGGAGTACGCTCAGCATTCTTGGGAGAAATCAGATACTAAGTGAGAATCGTGAGTTGCCGGTTGTTGGTGGTACTGGTGCTTTCAGAATGGCCCGTGGATACTCAATATCCAACACTTATTCTCATGATCCTATTGCCAATTATGCCATTCGTGAGTTTACTGTTTATACCACCTATGTGGGGTGATATATATACTCAATATTGGGTAGAATTTCTATTACGTATTTTCTCTATTATATTGCAACGATTGTCTGATATATATACACTATGTATGATCCTTGTACTTCATGTTTGAGTTCTTGATTGACATGTATCACCATTATTAGTACTGTTGTTCCAATGTTTAAATCATAATTAGTGACTTATGAAAATTAAATTTGTAACTTTTCATTTCCCCATATTAATTATTAGGCATTCATGAAATGAAAATAAAAATAAAAATTAAAAAGATGTTGTCGTTTATCATCTCATAAACCTAAAACAAACACATGTTCACTGGCAACTTTTTGGTTCTGTCATTTTCTAATGTTGTTTAGTTTTTGAATTTTAATAAGGAAAATACTAAGAAAAATTATTTCTCAACTTTAAATGTTGTGAATTTGTGCTTTATAATTTAAACATTTTTCTTTTCTTTACTGAAATTCAAAGTTGAAACATAGCCTAAATAAATTTTAGGCAAATTCATGAGTTACCCTTTAAATTATATGTTTATTTATTTCAGTGTTATAGTCCCTTCTTTGTAGGAGTCTTCATTCACAGCCGAGTTTGGCTGTTTGGCCATTCATTTAGATTGGAACGGCTCAATTCAATTAGTGTAGAATTCTATATTGTTTAAGATATTACATGTATTAGTAGATAATTATCAACTAATAAAAATTAATATTGACGCGGTTTGCATTTCAAGTTGAGAGTAGCAATGTCAACTTCTCTCGAATTGACCTGCAAAACAAATACGAGCAAAAGTCGGAGGGGCGGGGTGGGGGGGTGGGGGGTTGTTAATTAAGATAATAAAGTGAACGTATATTTTACTTGAAATATTTATAATTAAAATTTGGTGTATGAACTTAGATTGTACTAGACTCCCGAAGATGCGAAATACCCATAACGGGTCGTACCACATTCAAGGTAAATGTATCTTCTAGATTATGGCAAGGGCACTTTAGTGAATTGCCTTTTACTCCTTCACGTTTCTCCGTTTTTGCCTTTTATTAAATAATTTAATTGACTATTTGAGGAAGATTATTCTTTTACTCATACTCTATATAATGGGCCCATCATATGTAATACTTGAAAAGTCTAATCTTAAGTCGTTGATTGAAGAAGTGTTCAAGTTTTGTGATGTTAGTTTAATTGATATTTACTTATTTTATTATTTTAGTCAATGAAAATTTTACTATGTGAGCTAGATGGAGATAAGTCTAATTAAAACTTGTAAAAATTATGAGTTGAGTTTGAACTAAAAAAATAAAAATAAATATAGACTTAATTTGAATCCAGAGCATCTAGTTGACGATTTTTGAGCTTAAGGTACTCAAAACACGGCTCATAACTTTGCCTGATTTTATTACGTACTATTTATATATACTACTATATGGCTTACTAGTTTATTTTGCAATTTTCGTGAAGCTTAAATTGATATCAAATTACTCGAATAATAAATTCATTATTAAAAGATTTTATAAGAAACGTTGCAGTCGTACGGTTGATTAACTTGATTTTTCACTGCACATGATAGGTTGTAAATGATTTTATTATTAAATTATAAGATGAGTGCTCTATAACAATGTTCTCCTTTTTGAAATTTTATGATTTAGTTATTGCAAGAATGTCATTTCATTGTGATTTATTTGAATAATCGCAAAATATTTCAAATTATTAATTTTAATCTTGCAATATCTGCGTAATTTCACCTTTTGTCCTATACATTGCAAGATCTTACATGAAACCCAGGGGCAAAAACAAATATTCGGACGTGAACTCTAATATCAAGTTACAAAAATCTAACCAAAAATTCGTAGGTACAATCATTTATTTAAATTTTGGTGGAGTGAGATATCTGCTTTTAGGTCTCTACTATAGGTATTACTGTTATCTTCGATTAAAGTTTTGTTTTTACCATAACTTTTACTTTATAAATTTATTAAAAAAATTCATAAAAAAAGAGTAAATAGAAAAAAATAACATGAGAAATTAATAAATCAAAATAAGTTATCAGAGAGAGAAAACTATATTTTTAAGATAAAGAGGCACGAGTAAAAGTTGGAAAGAAAGTAAAGTTGTTAAATGTGGAGGTAAAAATCAGTTTTGATGTTTGTATGTATATTAGACATACATGTGTATATGTAATATACAGTACAAAAATATAATATAAATTACAACAGAAAATTTAAACTCAGCATAAATGAGAGTTGGAAATTGAGAAAATAAAGAAAGAAAATTGTTACTAGACCAAAGACATCAAATGACGAATTTTCAATTATAAAAGAGTATATATAGAAGTATATATATGTGGGATTGTGATATTGGGTTTATTTAATTTCTCAATGTTGCCTTACATATATAAATAATAATTATATTAGATGCTATTTAATTTTATAGAACTAAATACATGATCTATCAATTGGATTCTATAAATATCTATTGAGTATGAGTTTTGTAATACTAGTTAAATTAGGATTGATAATCTTTTATTATACTTAATATATAAGGAGCATTTTGAGATTATGGTTTCTAAGTCAAATTAATCATTGTAGCTCTTAATCCTCTATCCCTATTTTGGAGAGAAAACCTATGAAACACCTTAGCAGATTTGAATGTAAGAGATGCTAACCCAGTATTAATTTATGTATTAGTCAGTATAGATTTACGAATGCGTCAATAAAGATTTAAGCGATTCCGATTTAATTATTCATTTTATTTTCTTAATAATTCACGTGATGATCCTGAAGTATATGATTGTGTTAATCATATATATATATATATTAAATTTTAACAAATGGTATCAGAGCAGGTCATATTAGATTATCAGAAAATTTAATTTCTTCTTTCATTGATTACGTTTGGTGTGATAATTTTATTTGAAAGGAGAAATCACGAACAAGTTTTTTTAAAATTACAGTTCTATTGAAAATTATTTTTTTGTTAAATAATTGCATGATGATTTTAGTAGCAATCTTTGTAAAAGTTTTGTTTCTTCTTTCTCTACTAAATCTAGTCTCATAATCTTGTTTGAAAGAAGAATTGAGAAATTAGTTTTGTGAATTTTCATCAGGCAATAAGTTTGTTCAGAATTTTCCTTCAAGCTTTTTTGATTTCTTTGGTTGATTTATGGGTGAAGAAAAAGGTCATGAATCTCGGGTATTAATTTGAAGAAATTGAACCTTAATTTTCTTTTGGGCCGAAGGTTTTTTGTTTAAAATAAATTTTGGGCTTAAGTTAAGTTTTGATCTTTAGCTTGATTTAGTTTTGGTTTATAATTCAAATATGGTTATATTTTGGGTTTAACATATTCTTGGTCTCAAACCCATAAGAATTAGATTTTTTTACTATATTTAGTTATGGGCCTAATTTGGTCTTGGGTTCATTTTAATTTTTGTTTTAAATTCAAATAATGCTGATTTTTTGGCCTAATTTGAATTTTGGTCTGAAATTCAAATAACATTAACTTTTGAGTTTAAGTTTGTGTTCATTGTTTGGATCATAAATTGGGTAAGATTTAATCTAACCCATAATGATTGAATTAGATTTGAATTTAAATTGAGTTCAAGTCCGATTTGTACATGACTCAGAACTAATTTCAGTAGAATCTCATTAAAAAAATTAATTATTTTATTTTGCAAATATTATCTTATATTTTGAGACAAACTTGTGAGATAAAATTGAGATTATATTTTTTTTTTCTATTTACTTGATATTTCAAAATAAACTAATTGAAATAATATGTTGCCAAAGTAATCTCTATTGTGTAGATTTATTTATTTTAGATTATTAAAATGTGTATGTTTGTCATTTATGCATATAATAATCGGCTCAAATGAGAGTTATTGTTTGTCCAAATAACAAGCATACATATGGTAATAAATACGTGGTGATTATCAGGTTTTTCATGTGAGTAATAATCGATCCAAATGAAGGTTATTGTTTAACAAGATTAATTGCTAATATTTGATTTGAGAGTATCATTTACAGTTAATGTTTTTATCCAAAGACTAAATATCAATATTGTGCTAAGTATCTCATGATGGGATCCACTATTATCAATTATGTCATGCATATATATGGATTTTTTTGTAATTATATTATGAAATAAATATTGATTATGAGCAAGTTATTTAGTTTTGTTCTCTAAATTAAGTTTTTGCTTATATTTTTACAAGATCTATCAATGTTAATTTTATTTGTGTTTAAAGGCACAAATCTCAAGAATTCAAAAGAGAACATTGTGATTGTTCTCGGATGCATGTGTCTTAACCTTGTGTTTCATGTGAACGATCTCCTACGCTCACTAATAAAAGTTTCTCTAAGGTTAAAAGGGACTTTGAAAAGTAGGGTCGTTCTAACTGCATGAGTCTTATAATCATAAAGTGTAAAAATCAAAAAATATTTAAGAGTGCTAAAAAGTTCCATAAAGATATTGGTCAAAACAAACAACTTTTTGGCTAATCTTGTTTCAATAAGGTTTTAAAGAAAAAGGGAACATAAGGAGTATATTATAAAAATGTCTAATCTCGCTTCTAAACTAAAGGTACTAAAATTAGAGTTGTCTGAACTTGCTCGTGCATATGGTTTATTTCTCTTCCTACACCATATGGTCAATTTAAAGTGAGTGACAATATCATAAAAAAATAAATAAACTCTTAATGAGTTTATATTACACTGTGCAAGAAAAAGAAAGGTTTGAGAAAGAAAAGGCTGAAAGCGCTCATTTAACAACTATTCCTCAGAATAAAGGAGCATAAGCTGCAATTGGGACACCATAGCAGAAATTACAAAAGAAATAGGATTAGGGATTCGCCTGTTATTTCTGTAACAATGGTGGACACATAAAGAAAGAATGTCCCTAGTACGCCAATTGGCATGTGAAGAAAGATATGTTTCTCACTTTGGTTTGTTTTAAAGTTAATTTAGTTTTTGTACCTAGACATACTTGGTGGGTAGATCTAGTTCTACTACTCATATAAGTATGTCTATGTAGGGTTATATGTGGAGTCGATAACCAAATGATGTTGAAAGATACATCTATGTTGCTATGGCAAACAGTTGTAATAGAGGCTATATGGATTTTTTGGTTATGAGTGAAGACTGATTGTTTTTTTATTTTGAAAGAGACATATAGTATCATTATTTAGATGAAATTTAAATTCTATTACCGCTTTGGGCAAATTTAGTTATTCTTGTTCATTTGGAGATAGTAAATTTGGTCTTTTTCAAGATTCAAATATTATTGGTACTGGATTTTTTATCATTGATGATAATCTATATTTGGATACAATTGCCTCGTATGATGAAACATTGCATACAAGTTTATGTACAAAACGCATGAAACAGAACGCTTAAGGACATAGTAAAAAGTATGATTAATTATCCATCTTTATCGAAATCACTTTGGAAAAAACACTAAAGACTACAACATACATTATTAACAATGTTCCAATCAAAATGGTGGCTAAAACCCCTTATGGACTATGGATATGCAAGAAGCTTGTATTAGACATTTACAAATTTAGGGTTATCCACCTAAGGTGAGGCCTTAAAAGCCTAATGAAAGAAAACTGGACTTAAAAATAGTAAGTTGCTACTTTGTTAGGTATTTTAAAAGGTCACTTTTTTTTTTAAATTTGAAAAATACGGGTTTTCTTGAGAAAGTTGAGTTTGTGAGGGAGATAAGTTTAAAAATATTGTCTTTGAATAGGAAATTATTTCTCTTCCTACTGTTGCTATTAACAATAATTAGGCTTCCATTTTTGACATTGTGAAGTTACAAATTCGGACTATCAAGATAATGTTGAAAAACTCCTTTTTCAGATTAAAGGAAATTATTTTTAAAGGGTAAACTCAATAATTTTAAAAAGAAATATATTAACGAGATCCACTTGAGAAAGGAGAAATACAATTTTGGTTATTATATCGTCCTTCTCCATAAATATGAGGTTGATATAGGAGTGATTAAAAACGATTCAATCAACTTTTATCAAACCAATAAATTTTTATCTCAGAAGTAGATTGATGACATAAAAGATGAGATGAAATCCATAAAAAATAATGACATTTGAGATCTCATTAAATTGTGTGCAAAAGGCAATGTTGAGATCCATAAAAGATAATATTTAAGATCAACAGTGATTCAAAAGGCAATGTTGAGAGATATACACGTATAGTCGTTAAGGTTTCACTCAAACTAACTTAAACTGTCATGACATCTCATGTAAGATTGATGTTCCTTTAAATGGAACTTAGAGTGGATAATACTTTGTTGAGCTATATTTCTTTGCCTTTATATGACATGGCTTTATCCTTAAGCTCCATAGCGACCTTCAAATCTTGTAGAGGAGTAGTGGAGTTCTTGATGCATGTTTGTTAGAGATAAGATTAGCTGTCACTAGAATGATAAAGGCTATATGTCGTGAAACAGCGCCAAATGCAGATAACTTTAATTACTACAACTATTATTAAAATGCTCATACCTAAGTATTTTCTTTGTCATCCATTCCATTACCAATCAGCAGTACTTGGAAGAGAAGCAGTATCATGTTTCTGGTTGTGTAATAATATTCCTAAGTGGTACTCCATATCTATTAGTTCCATCTATGTTAGATGGCTTAGTTGTTGATGAATGGTTTAATTTGACTGCATATATCCACAGCTTTCGATTGTAAGAGTAATTCAAGTTTCTTTCATGATTCTTTATCTAGCGTAAATGTACACAGTTTTTGTGTTTCATGTTGCACAGAATTTCTGGAATGTGCTGATGTAATATCAGCTGCAATACATAAATAGGTTAAATAATTGATAGTTAGTTAAAATCTTGCAGTAAACTCCTGTCCCTGAAGGTTTGATTTATCAGTTGAAAAATTGAAAAGAATGATGTAAACCATGTAATAAGAAAAATTCTTGATGCAGTTTTTGAATGACCGACTGCATAACATATCTTATTTGTTACTTCTCTGATAAAGTCGGCTTTATTTAGCAGGACTCGTTTTGCTGATCGCTTAAAGCCAATTTTTTTTCTGAAATTGCTGATTCTACTGTTTCAATGTATTTTGAGAAAAGATTTTCACTTGAATACAAATGAATTGGTTTAGAAGTGCTTGGAAACTTGAGTTCAAACATTGTGGTTTGATATAAACATTTGTTATCAGATGATGCTGGTGGTTCATCCGACGAGGATATGAGTTGTGGTGAACTGGAAGCACCTGGAAGCCAAGAATCCACTGGTAACCGTCAAGGTGATCACGGGCTAAAAGAAATGCTAATGCGGTAACTGCATTGCTGGACTGGTGGAACGCACATTATAGGTGGCCATACCCCACGGTAATTTCAACTTCTTTTCAATTATATGCATTATCTAATTCAAAGACAACAGGCATATTCAGGGTCTGGCTGCACTGAGGCAGTCAGGCCATAACCAAAGACAAAGAAGACGAACCATATCTTTAAGCAACCTATAGGTTTAGCAGAAATCCATGTTGTGTTGCCAAAACCTTTTGAACATAATTTTATTTCCCTAGCTACTTATGGCAGATATAATATATTAATATACAGATTGAGTTCCTTTCATTTGAATAAGGACAATGTTCTATTACACAACATGGATATCATTATAAAGATTTAACGTGTACTGCATGAATATCACATCACTACTACAGAATAAAAAATAGGCTTCGCAATTCTAAAAGCTGCATTAGCATTTTTCAGTTCAATATAAATGGTGCAAGAGATTACAATTATGAGATGAATTACCTTTTGCGATTGTTGCTTTTCTTTTTGGGTTCGTGAGTTCCTTTTTAAGGAATAAGAAGAGTAGGAATGGAAATGTAGCGAATACACTTCCCAAGTACAAGACAACCATGACCCTTTTCCCTGAAATGGGACTTCATGTATATATTACCTCTTTGTGGTTGTACATTGGAGTGAAAAATATTCTTAATTCATCATTTTTCTGAGATGCAACCTCAATCTGTGTAGATAAATAGGTAAAGATAGTTCAAGTTGGTAGTACATCATATATTTTTGGGTCTTTTACACTAATATTTGGTTAGTCCTTTCCAAACATCAAATGCAAACCTATCCGAGGGTGAACATTTTGAAGTTCTTCCAGTTCATCTGAGCTTTGTTAGCATTGCATTATGATGCAGGAAGAGGAGAAAAAAGGCTGTCGGAAATTACTGGACTAGACCAGAAGCAGACAACAACTGGTTCATTAACCAGAGGAAACGACACTGGAGACCTTAGGAAGACATGAGATTCGCTCTCATGGAAGGTGTCAATGGTGGGATTAACGCAGGATCCATGCATTTCGATGCTACAGGAGGAACTGGAGACGACGGCACTTGAACAGAAAAACATTTTTGGTGCGATTAAGCATTCCATTTTTCATCGAACGTGCTAGCTAGTAGTAGTAGTAGTAGGTGCTACTTGAGTGTATCTTAGCAAACTCAGACATAGTAGTTCTCTTGATTTCCCTGAGAAAGTGGCTTAAATCTTTCAATGCAAAACAAGAATATAGCTTTCTTGGCATCCAATTCTTGTGGCATTGAAAATTGGAATGAATTTGTGCACTTGGTTAGATGGCAAAGGACTAGGCCACTTCCTCACTCAACATATCTTGTGGCTCAAGTTGTTTTGATCATCAGCAACGTGTTAAGAGATTCTGAATATTCACAACTTTTAATTGAATTTCAATCAATTTGAAATGTTTGGTTTTTCAGTTTTAGCTTTATTCAAACTACAAAAAGCTAGAAGCTTGAAGTTGCAATGCAGTGTTTTTCATAGTTTTTGATTTATTTTTTTTGGTAAATAATTCAAATTTTCTTTAGCACTCAATAATTCTACAATTTTCCCTTGCTACCACTATAGGAAAAAGAGTAAACAGCGAAAAAAATTTAGCGACAAGAATAAGTTGTCGTCGCTAAAATAACTATTAGCAATGGTTTTTGACCTATTCGTCGCTAAGTATGGTCAAATGTTAGCGACGACATGAAGTACATCATCGCTAACTTTAAATTTATATTTATTTTATTTTTCACAAATGTTAGCGACGATATCGAAAACATATCATCACTAAAATTGTATCTTAGCATCGACTTTACAGAAGTATCGTCGCTATATTGAAAAACATATAAACTTAGCGACGACATTTCTATTGATGTCGCTAATAGTGATTTTTTTTTTGAATTTTTCTTGTCTTAGCGACTAGGTTTCACATGTCATTGCTAAATGTAATTTTATTTTTAATTTTAACGAATATGTTAGCGACGACTTGCAAAAAATTCATCGCTAACATGATGTTTTGCATGTCGTCGCTAAGTTTTATTTAATTTTTATTTTTAACAAATATTTTAGCGACGACTTCAGAAAAATTATCGCTAAAATGTATGTTAGCGACGACGTTCGATTTATTCATCGCTAACATATCGAATTTTATCTTTCCCCTTTTTTTCTTTTTTCCCCGATTAAAAACCCTCAATCTATCTCTTCTCTCTGTCTCTCTCTCCCTCGCGTGCGCCACCGCGATCTTCCACTACCACGCCACCGCCCCACACAGTCGCCTCCGTGCTGTTCCACCGCCCCGTGCAGCCGCCTTCGTGTTGTTCCACCGCCGTCGCCGCCACCACCCCGCTACCGCCACCACCACCACCGCCACCGCCACCGCCACCGCCCTGCGCTAAAATCTCCTAGTACATCACAATCCCTCTCATCTCTTTTCTCCTAGTATAGTTTTCAGAATTGAAAAACATGGTCAATATGTTATATCATCAGATGGATAAAATAAGGTACAGATAAAGAATTGAAATGCTCCTAAGAATCGCTGATTATTTACAATAAATTTAAAACAAAATCGACCATTGAAGGATTTCTCAAAATGGATGTACAAAATAGTCAAGAGATTCATTTTCTCACATATTTCCATTGTCCTTTGATCTTTCAAGAGATTAAGAGTGTTGTGCAGCTGTGATATAGTGTCCCTAGGTATACGTGCTTCTTATCAAAATTGCTATCTTTTTGAATTGGAAGTTTCTAGTCTGTGCTTGTTTGAGGTAGGCATTAACATGTTGCCTTAGGAGCCATAAAACTTGAATCATGTTTGTAACTCACAAGACCCGTGTTCATATGGGCTTCAATAGTTGGATAGTTCTGGCTACAAGTAGTCATAGAGCGGGGTTTAAGTCGGATGTCTTTTTTCCGATTTCTTCAAGAATGAAATTCACCTGAAGTATATGAAGGTGTTGAATGGTTGGAGCAATAACTCATTTAATATGTTGCTTCAATTGTTGCGAGAAGCATTTTCAAAACCGAATGCAATTCCAAGCTCTCATTATGAAGCTAAGAAAATGTTAAGAGAGTTAGGGTTGGGATATGAATCTATACATACCTGTAAAAATGATTGTATCTTATTTTGGGATGAACACGAGGGCAAAGATACATGTCCGACGTGTAAGGAGCCCCAATTTAAGTATGATGAGGCGAACAATAAAAAAATCCCTCAAAAAATCCTTCGATATTTTTCTTTGAAGCCAAGACTGAAGCTGTTGTTTTTGTCGAAACATATAGCAAGAGATATGAGATGGCATAAGAAAAAAAGGGTTAAAATGGATAGGGTACTAAGATACCCAGCCGATACTGAAGTGTGGCAAGAGTTTGACAAATTTTATGAAACATTTGCAGATGATCCTACAAATGTTCGTTTGGGATTGGCAACTGATGGTTTTAATCTATTTGGAAACATGTCAAATGCTTACAGTATGTGGCCAGATTTACTTATGTCGTATAATTTGCCTCCATAATGATGAAACCATCGCACATGATTATGTCTCTTTTAATTCCTGGGCCTAAGGTACCTGGAAAAGAGATAGATGTGTACTTGCGTCCATTAATCAATGAATTGAATGAGTTATGGAGTGAGGGGATAGAAGCATATGATGCAACTATTGAACGGATATTTTGATTACATGTTGTTGTTATGTGGACAATTCATGACTTTCCAGCATATAGGACAGTATCTGAGTGGAGTACTAAAGGTTATAATGCATGTCCAGTATGTCTTGAAGATATTGTGAGTCAAAGATTGTGCAGTAAAATATGTTACACAGGCCATCGTCGATTGCTACATGATAAGCACTCATGGCATAAAAATAAGAGTTTCAATGGGAAGTATGAAAGTGATGGTACGCCACGAACCTTTAGTGGTAGTCAGATTTTAACTCAGTTAGATGCGCTACCTGAAGTGACCTTTGGGAAAGATCATGCGGTAACCGGCAAAAGAAGACGGTCAGTTGGTGATACGAATTGGGTTAAAAAGTCAATTCTCTTTGAGTTAGAGTATTGGTCAGACTTGAAGTTGATGCATAATCTGGATGTTATGCACATCGAAAAGAACATTTGTGATGCTCTAGTTGGCACATTGTTGAGTATAGAAAAAAAGTCGAAGGATACGGTCAAAGCTCGGTTAGACATGTAAGATATGGGTATAAGGAGTGAATTGCATCTGAAGAAGATTGGAGATAGAGTCAGTAAGCCACATGCAAGTTACACATACACTTTGGAAGAAAGGCGTAAATTTTGTCGGTTTTTAAAATCTATGAAGTTCCCCGATGGTTATGCTGTAAATATCTCAAGGAACGTGAATGTGAATGATGGAAAGTTATATAGCTTGAAGACACATAACTGTCATGTCCTTTTGTAAAGATTACTTCCAATCGCCATAAGGAAGTTTTTGCCAAAGGATATGTGTGGCACAATTGTTGAGCTATGTGACTTTTTCAAAAAACTCACTTGAAGAACTTTACATGTTGCAAATTTGAAAAAAATGGAGGAGGACATAATATTCATTTTGTGCAAGATAGAAAGAATATTTCCTCCGGTATTTTTTGATATTATAGTTCACTTGGCAGTTCATTTACCCCGTGAGGCCATATTAGCTGGACCTATTTCATCACGATGGATGTACCCATTTGAAAGGTATTTGGAAACACTCAAGAAGTATGTTCGCAATATGGCAAGACCAGAGGGATCTATTGCAGAGGGATATATTGTCAATGAAGCATTGACTTTCTCATTTTTGTACATGAGCCAAATTGAAACAAGATTTTTAACTTGTTTAATATTATCATTATTTAATAATTATGTTGAACAGTAATCTAACACATTTTTTATTGTTGCAGCTTCTACGTAGAGGCAGTATCGAGATATGAGAGCCAAACTAAGACGTTATATAGAGGAGATAGGGAGGATACCAGTCACATTTCGTAAATCTGATGGCTGTCCTACAGGGCAACATGCATCCTCCTTTATGACAGAGCTCGGTGTAGCAGTGAAGAAGTTTGCACCTTTACATATTGAGCAAAGTTGTCTTATAATCATCACGGAAGTTCAAAGTCCTTTCTGCAGTATAGTTACGATGGTATAAGTATATAAAATCTTAAGTTTCATTTAAATAATTACTTTATTCATTGAGTAACATATGACATATGTTATTTCTAGATCGATGGAACTAGTCGAAAAGATCGGATTACCATTTTTCATGAAACTCTCTACAGCACTACGAAGGGTTGAGTAGGAGATAGAGCTCAGAGCGTATATGTAAGTAATTAATTCATTTATTTGTTTCTTTTCAATTTATTTGAAACTGAATATATATGTTGACATTTATTAATTTTAGGATGAGATGGTGCGACTTCGAGATGAGCACCTACAATTACAGGCTTACACTGATACTGGGGATAATACTCATGCCTTAGACGATGTACAGATTGCAGATTACATGATGAGCTAACAGACACGAGGACCGAGCTAGTAGACACCAGGACTGAGCTATTTGTTTGTAAAGACAGACTTCATCTCATGGAGTCACAACAAGCCATGATTCTGCAGTATCTTGATAAGGTGTCTCTCGGTGCATCGCAAGTGATACAGTCGCTAACCCAGCAGCAGTCGTCCTCCTTAGCTCCACCCCGGCCTCCACCGTCTTAGACTTAGATCTGTGTAAGTGTTTCATAACTTTTTTTAATGGATTAATTGTTATGTCAATGTTATTCATATAAGTCATAGCTGTTGTTTTGATATATACAATTATGTTTAATATATAGTGTTGATTTATTTTTAATTACATCTTTTGTTTGTTATTCTGCAGTTATGATTGGATCGAGAGATGGAGATTCTTATTTTGATTCACATTTAAGTGTATTAGACTTATGTCTAATATGTATATGAAGACATTTTACTTTGAATGTTGACTTTTAGAGTGGTTTGTTTAATAATTCATTTGTATGATTTGTGTATATGATACTTTCTTTAATATACAATGAGTTTTTTAATGAAATGTATTTTATACAATGTTAGAATGATAAATGTCTTGTGAATGGTTGCTGGATATTTGGGGGTTGTTGAATATTTGTGAATGGTTGTGATAAACAGGTTGTGGATATGTTGTTTAAAACAGGATAAAAATTCAAAATGAACAAAATATTTAAAAACAAAAAACAAATTTTAGCAACGATTTTCCACAATTCGTCGCTAAATTTTTCTAATTTTTTTTTAAAATCGTATTAATTTAGCGACGAATATAACAATTTATCGCTAATAATTAACTTAGCGACGAATTTCCAACATTCGTCGCTAAAATTTTTTGATTTTTTTTTTGAAAATCGTATTAATTTAGCGACAAATAAAACAATGCGTTGCTAAATTTAGCGATGAAATTTGACATTTCGTTGCTAAAACCAAAACTTTTGCTACGAAATTTAAAATTTCGTCGCTAATTTTTTTTTATATTTATTTGAAAATATTATTAATTTAGTGACGGAGTATGATTTTTCGTCGCTAAATCTTAAATATTTATTTTTTTTATATATTTTAGTGACGAAAATTCTTACATATGTCGTCGTTAAATGAATATTTAGCGACGCATTTACGACAAAAATTATCGTCGCTAAAATTTGCAACGTAATCTGAATTTTCGTTGCCAAATTTTTTTACGACGGTCTTATTGCGGTGACTTTAGCGATGAAAATATTTCGTTGCTAATATATATTAGCGATGAAAACTTATCATTAGCGACGAAAAATATCGTCGCTAAAATATATTTTTCTTGTAGTGTACCCTTCGCAGTAACCTAGGATATCTTCCAATCCAGTGATGTAAACAAGCCTCTCATAATATCCTCCTATTTGGGATACCCGCATTGAGCATTAAAGTGAGTCCTATCTTCATCCGTGCTCCGGTGTTACTCTCCAGCCAGCTTGTTGGAGTTTTCTAGTAGTTTTTCCCGTTGTAGCTCTTTACAAGGCGACTGCCGCCTTCTTGTACTTGCTTGCTCTCTTGTAGCCAGTTTATCTTGTTTGATCCTTTGCTATCAGTCGATCAGTATCCGCTTTGATACCTGGGTATCTTGTGGAATCATCTCACCCCAGCCGCTCCTGCGATAGATGACCGACCCCACAGATACCTTACTTGCAAGTGTTTTCGACAGTTATATACGTAAATTCGTCTAGCCTTCGCGGCGCTTGAGCAATACCAAATCAAGTAGAGTAAACCAACAGGGGACTACAACAAAGCGCAGCGCAGCGACTGACATCCCAAAGGGGAGGAAGGAGCGCAGCAAGTGAAGTGAGTTAAACGATTTCAAATTTAGTTTCACATTTTCATTTCTTTAGTAGTATTATTACTACTATATTATTACTATTATTACTATCATCATCATCATCATCATCATTTTGTATAGGCATATATGCATAGGGTTTTGTATATATGTATGTATTTTATTTGGATTGATGATGTATATGTATTTTTTATATGTTTATAATAAGTATATATCTTGTATTTTTACAAGCTATGTACGAGTAATATATGCACAGAATGTATATATATATATATATATATATATATATATATATTCATAAATATACTTTTGAATACAGAATATGCATATACACGATTTCATATATATTATACTAAAATATTTTATACATTACATATAACTATGTAAAAAATATACTTGTCCATACTTACATAAACTAGGCACACATAATTACCTAAATATATTTATTATGTTTATCATAATTATTATTATTTTACATATTTATAATACATGAAATAATGTATTTATATTTTGCAACAATAGATGTAGAAACTGACATATAAACGTATATATGCACACTATACATGTATATATATATATATATATATATATATATATATATATATATATCCACGTATCAATGGATATACTCAAATATGTTAAAAAATATAAATACAGTACAAGAAAAAGAGAAAATAGCGATGAAAATAAGTTCCCGTCATTAATATAACTATTATCGACGAATCAATCAAAAATCATCGCTAAATGTGGTCAAAATATTAGCGATGACATAAAGTAAATTGTCGCTAATATTAAATTTATATTTATTTTATTTTTCACAAATGTTAGCGACGAAACGTGGTTGATATCGTCGCTAACATTAAATAATTTTTTTTAACAAATATATTAGCGACAACATCCCTACATATCGTACCTCGTATCATTTTATTTTTAATTTTTAAAAGTATGTTAGCGACGACTTGGAAGTATTCATCGCTAACAATTATTTTAGCGACGACTTCCCTATAACTCGTCGCTAAGTGTCATTTTAATTTTAATTTTTAAAAATATGTTAGCGACGACTTGGGAAGTATTCATCGCTAACAATTATTTTAGTGACGACGTTCCTACATGTCGTCGCTAAGTGTCATTTTATTTTTAATTTTTAAAAATATGTTAGCGACGACTTGTGAAGTATTCGTTGTAACATATGTGTTAGCGATGATGCGCCTTTGATTCGTCGCTAACACATCGGGTTTTATCTTTCTCCTTTCTTCTTTCTTCCCCGATTGAAAACCCTCTTCTCTCTATTCTCTCTCTCTCTCTCTCCGTCGCACACAGTAAAAACCGCCGTCATCTTCCACTGCCTTCGCCACCACCGCCGACTCGCGCACCAGCTGCCTGGTACATCATCGTCCACTACCTCCACCACCGTCTGCCTCCGCTGCCTCCTTGCTGTTCCACTGCCTTCGCCGCCTCCACCACCGCCGCGAGTAGCTGTCGTCTGGTACGTTTCATGAATATGTGAAGTTGGTTCTTGATTTGAATTAATTATTATTTATAGTTTCTGTGATTTTGATTTCTTCCAATTATTGTGATAAAAGAATAAATGATTATGCATCTCATCTATGAAAATTGGATCTTGATTCCTAGCTGTTTATGCCGTTTGTACGTAATTTATTATTTGTTATTATAATGCCAATCTTCAAGTCAACTTTAGTGTATTTGGATAAGTGTTATTTAAAATCTTGAATGATTTTAAAATTTGATACGTGCCAATTGTTTTGGCCATTCTTATACTCTTGAGAATCATTTTTATTTATATTAATATCATTTAAATGGTAATCTTTATCTTAAATTCATCATAAGAATTAGATAAAATCATTAGATCACACATAGCTATGGGGCATGGTTGCGCATATGATGTTGATCGTGGAATATGCCTCTAAGGTTGTGATCTTAAAACGTTTCAAGTTAAGGATCAATGAGATGGGACATTATTGATCCCGTTGAGACTTACACATACGATGCAGGCTCAAAAGGAGGATGCCTTGTTCTATAGGTATTGGTGTGGAGATACTAGTGCATGTATGCGGGTGCTTGTTGGGAACAAGTACACTGAACAACCCCACCTGAAAATTCCCAATTGGAAATATTCTATTGTCGAATGAGAATTTTCTCGTTATGATAGTGCAAGAATTAGTCCTTGGACTTGAGGCGCCATGGTAACCTTGTGCATGACATGTTGTACTTTGATGTATTTCCCGATTGCATGATAATCACAAAGGGTTTATATTGGGTGTAATATCTTCATGTGGAGATTAATGAATGACCAACAAAGGATCCGTCACCTATCTAGATGAATAGGTGAATCTCCTATGTATTCCATTGTACTTGACTCTAAAATCCTTGGCCAAGGTTGGATGAAAATTAGACGTGGGGTTTTCTAATTATTCATCATCGAGTCAAGTTACTAGGAATGGAAACATAGTTATTGAGTTAATGGAGTTTCGACTAAACATCCATGCCCTAGGCTTAATCGGGAGATTAGATGACGGAAGGACTGTACTTGCATAGTATTCATAATTGAAATAGGTTCGCACATTCACCTTAGACTAGGAGTCATGATGCATTGCTAGGTGCTTCCTATGTCTTGTGTGTTCTTAGAATTAATGATTTAATTCTAAGAGAATTAATTAATTGGATTAATTAATCAGAATAATTAATTGTTCAACTAAGTCACAAGAGTTGTGAGCCCACGACTAGTTTAAAGTGAACCTAAGGGGTCACACACAAAACTTGGACAAGTCTATTTCTAGCCTAGAAATTAATTCAAGTGTTGGATTGAATTAATTAATATGATTAATTAATGGGGTTTAAATTAATTCAAGTATGGAATTAATTCAATTAATTAATTAAATTAATTGATTGGACCTAATTGGATTAGAGAGCCCAATTGGAACATTTAATTAATTGATTAGATCAATTAATTAAGATGGACCTAATTAATTAAATAAATTAATTTAATTGATTGGATTAATTAAAATGGAGCCTAATTAATTACTTAGGCCTAAACCCATTAGGTGTGGGCTTAGAGGATGCCCATTAGAAAATTGGATTGGAAATCCAATTCTTAGAGGAAATTAAATTGGGAATTCAATTTCTAAGAGGGAAAGTCCTTATGGGATAAGAAAACTTACCAAAAGAGTTGGAGATAAGAAAGGAAGAAGAGTCCTATATAGAAAGAACTTGTGATAGTCTTGATTGACAATCTTCTTGGATATTTTTTATGGGAATTTTAATTGCAGATTTTTGTGAAGAAAAATAGTTTTCTTTCATCCCCAAAAATTCGTCCCTCCTTTCCTTTCAATCTCCAAAAGTTCACCAACATTTTATATAGTTTAATTCTTGATTTAATTGTTAAATTAAGAATTAAATTAAACACCTAAACACTAATTGTTAGTGTGTTCTTGTTCCAAACAAAATCGTTTTGGGATATAATTATTGAATCAAAAACTACTAGCATAGGATTCGGTTGCGAGTGGGCATCCAAGGTGTGGATACCGTTAGATGGATAACATTTGGGATCCTAGAAGCGAATCAGATTTCAATCAAAGGGGTTTTGAATTGAAGAACATAGAGATACTTTCATGTAGAGATAATGATTTGAATCATTTCAATCCCTACATCAGCCGGAGTGCAAATCAAGATAGTTTGGACAATTTAAGAACGTGTACTTAATTGTGGTTCTATTAGTATGATATTTGTCTCGTGTACGTGATTAACTATTTTGGTTCGTATCTCCCTTTGTTCTTTGGATACACTGTAATATGTGTACTTGGAGAACTATAGAGAGATGAGGCTGAAATTTTTACATGCCACAAAGTGGTCATATTTATAAAACCACAAATAAGTATACGTTCTTGAATGGGATAGGGCCCTTACCAAAGAGTGGGAGGAGAAGTGGGAGCAATGCATGCCATTAATGAACATGAATGCTTTAAAATCAATTATCTAATTACTATCATCAACATGTCGTATAATTATGGATCGAAATTGGATAATGAATAGAATCGAGTGGCTTCAAAATACATAAATGGTTTAAATAATTTTTTGGACGTAGCAAAGAATTATATGTCAACTTTTGGGTTATCAAAGATTCATTGTCCTTGTTGAAGGTGTAAAAATTTATATCAATTTAATTTGGATTACGTTCGAGGACACCTTTATAGATGAGATATTTCTAAGTTATACAAAGTGTGGACTTTTCATGGAGAAGTTACTACACCAATTATTGATATGGATCCCATTAATGAAGTCGAACATGTTAGTGACGATGAAGAAGATGACACTTTCTTTGACATATTAAATGACTTAAGGGATGCTGAAGTTGTTGGTAGTGGTGGGGTTTAACAGGGGATAACAACGAGAACATGCCTATCTGATGATGATACTGACTAATTTCATGGTATCAACTATTAACTTTTATTTTACTTCAATTTGTTAAGTATTTTTTACTTATTTAGATCTATTGAACAATATGTTAGTTTTCTCATTAAATGTCTGGTATTTATATCTTTTGATTGAATTTAATAAATAAATTTTATTTTTTTTAGTCACTCGCTAGTAATTGTTGTACCATTTGATTTGCCTCTTACTACAGTCGGATAGTAAGTTTTTTTAAATAGCTTAAATAAAAATTGTATTATTATTATATGTCTAACCAGATGTTTGTCTTTTGTAAGTATGCCTCCTAAACGGATTGAGGATCAACCCGTTATTGATCCAGCTTCCACAGACATGTATATGGAGGATACATCTGATGGTTTGTTTCACTTTATAAATCTTTCTTATTATTTTTGTTATATAATAATTATGTTGAACAATTATCTAACACTTTTATTAATGTTTCGCAGCTCCCACACAAAAGAAACGTAGAGAGACACGAGCAACACAAGGAGACCGGCTTAGACGCCAGTTAGAATTCGAGGGAAAAATCCCTCTCACATTTCACAAGTGTCATGGTCATTCTATAGGGACAAATGCGGCATCTTTTATGATCGAGCTCGGTGTTGCCGTGAAAAAATTTGCACCGCTCCAAGTGACTGATTGGAGAAAGATTACAGAGGAGCAGAAGCGGCCTATTTTTGATCGGTTATCGGTTAGTATAAGTATTCAAATTGTATTTATCAGTTTAAATTCTATTTTATATGTTAAATGTTGGTTTTTTTTATAGGATATATTTACTGTAAACTTTGATACAAGACTAGAGTCGGTTAGGAATAAGGCCGATAAATTGATGAGTGCTTGATACCGCGACCACCACCATAAGATACACAAATATTACAAGAGTCTCACGCACCTATCTTGGGATGATCGATTAAAATAAATGCCCAATCATTTATGTGAGACTTCGGCAGATTGGGAGTATTTATGCAGATTATTTGAGTCTGATGAATTTAAGGTAATAGTATTTCACCTTATTTTAGCTAAAATGATGACTAAATGAGGTACTATGTATTACACTTGCTCACTTATCTATTATCATCATCTTGTTCATACTTACTATTTCTTGTTTATTTACTTAGATTTATTTATCTAGTATCAATATGAAAAACTCATATAGTTATGTAACTTAGTTAAATCTTATATTTAGTATTAATTAATTTTTTTTTCATTATAAATTAACTCTTTTTTTGCAAAGACGTTCAGAAATCAACTTCACAAATCGTGCTAAGTTGCCATACAATCATCATGGAGGTTCAAAGTCTTTTCTGCAATATAGTTACGACGGTGTAAGTGTAAACTATTTAGTTAAGCGTTAACTTATTATTTGATTCGTCTTTAATGTAATGAAATGTTATTTGCAGACCGATGGATCTAGCAAAAAGGACCAAATCACCATTTTTAATGAAACATACTATAGCTCAACGAAAGGGTAGATAGGATAGAGAGCTGATAGTGCAAATATAAGTATTGAATACATTTAGTTGTTTTGGTTTTATGTAATATTTTGAACTATATATTTAAGTTTTTAACATATTTATTGATTTTAGGATGAGATGGTGCGACTTCGAGAAGAGTACCGACAGACATAGACCCAGACTTAGACTGAGACAGATACTGGGGATGACGCTCACCATCTGGATGACATACAGATTGCAGATAGAGTATGTGATCAGGTCTTTGGTACACGTTCGGAGTACATATGTGGGCTTGGAAATTGGCCTAAGCCTCTTAGGTCTATTTCTTCTTATGCATCATTATCCAGACCGACCAATGCATAACTTAGGGAGCAGCTAGAGTCCACACAGAATGAGCTGCAGAGGACCAGGAATGAATTACAAGCGATGAAAGTCGATCATTATGCGATGATACAGGCTTTTGAGATGATAGATCCAGGTTTACTACAGTCGTTTGTCCAACAGCCCCCATCCTCTTCAGCTCCGCCACTTCCACAGTTATAGTGTAGTTTAAGTATATAAGATTGTATTTTATTATATTTTGTTAAATGTGTATATTAAATATTTTATTGTATATATGTTTAATGTGTTGTTTTGTTGAGTTTAATTTGTTGCATTTTAATGGTTGTTGGAAGTTTAATGGTTGTAGTTGTGATTGGGGTTGTGAGTGTTATGGGTTGAAAAAACAGGTTGCAAAAATACGGGAAAATAATTTAAATAATAAAAAATAGTGAACATTAGCGACGAAATTAAGACCTTTTGTCGCTAAAAGACAATCACATTAGTGATGAATTTTGTATCCTCGTCGCTAACTTAACGACGAAAAATCTTAATTTCGTCGCTAAATTTATTTTTTTATTATTTTTTTAAATTTTTGCGACGAAGATGTTAAAATTTTTATCGCCAAATACTTTTATGTTAGCGACGAAGTACCTACTTCGTAGCGAACTTTATTTTTTTTTATATATTTTTAATTTAACGACGAAAAATCTTTCACCAATTCGTCGCTAATATTAATGTTAGCGACAAAAATTATTGTCTTAGCCACAAACAAAAATCATCGCTAACTTAATGATGAAAACTGCCAGTTTTGTCGCTAAGTGTTGGAGCGACGCTCTTATAACGACGAAAAATATTTGTCGTAAATATTACTTGGCGATGAATTTTTGCAAGTTAGCGACAAAATATTTCGTCGCTAAAAACTGTGTTTGTTGTAGTGATACCAACTATGTATTTATTTGTAAAATATTGTGCAATTAATACATATACATGTATTATTGTACATATATTTGTTTAGATACACAAATACATTAATAAATATTACTACCCAATAAAATGCTTTATAATTAAATAATGTTATGACTTTTTATATTTATGTGTATCTAATTAATATTTTTTTTAACTACTTATTATTAAATTGACCAAATACATATATATAATTGATTACATGTAAGTATTATATTTATTATTACAATTATTATTATTTTATGTATATAATACGCACAAATAATTTAGTTTAATCTATTTGATCAAACTTCAAGAAATGAATCATTATTTCAAAGTCCAATGGTAATTTAAACTTCCACACATAAAAAAGCAAGTTAGATTTATTGCAACTTATTTATCAATTACATTTTTTCAATTTATTTTTACTTTTCAACAACACTTTACAAATACTCACAATGTTTGCATTTTAACCACTTTTTCACGTTTTTTGTAAGTTAGTAGTAGATAAAAACAATAATGTTTGCATACACTCCCTCGGAGGTGTGTGGGTGAGCTTATAAGTTTTTCAAAATATTTTTTTAAGATACTTGAGGGTTTATAAAATATTTTAAAGTGTTTAATAAAATTTACAGAATAGAGGAAATTTTCAGAAGAAATGTTTATAAACTCCAAAAGTAAAATGCTAAAATTTTATAAGCTCATTTAAAAATGCAAAATGTTCCTAACTTACTTTAATGAACTCCTTTTTGATTATATAAATTACTAAATTGTTGTTAATAATATCTTTTAAACTCTATGATCTTATTTTATTCAAACATTTCAAAAGTTTACTTTTAAAATAAAAATTAACATCTTATAATTTCTAAAAATTATCTTATAAGGTGTAGGATTTATAAAAAAAAAATTTAAATAAATTTAACCAAATACTCTCTTAATATTGAATCCTTAGGATAATTGAAATTAATGATAAATGATTAAATTTGAGTCGAAGGACTTCTATTTCCAATTGAAGGCATCACTTGATATAAAACACTATGTGAAGGATAACATCTAGCTGATGACAATATTTAAAGGCCTAACAATCAAGAGAAATTAATGGTTGCAAATAAATGATTTTGATGCACACAGCCACAATGTTTGCACGGTTTTGTAATAAGTTTTCTAATATTGATTGTGTATTTGATTTAAACTTTTTATAGTGTGAATTTAAACAAATCGTATTTGGACTTTAAGAAAACTCCATAAAAATATATATGAAAGGTAAATTTAAAATAACTTCAATATTGCACTAAAAATGACATCAAAGATCGAACACCTAAGACAAAGATTATACAAACACATCAAATATAGATTAGAGAGCTTAGGTGTCACTTGAATACTACTAAAGTAGAGGTATAGACTATCGACATTTTACTTTATTACATCATTTTATACATATATAATGACTTAAAAAAATCTATTTGAATAGTATTTAAGTGGGTGTTTCGAAATTTCCCAATAAAATGAACAAAGTCAATGTCTCCATCAAGGCTCTTAGTCCATGATCCTGTGCCTAAGTCGAAAATTTCATAGGGAAGGGAGAATTGGAAAATTAAGGCGAGAAGGAAAAAAGTGTGTCGGGAGCTATTGAGGATAAAATCAAAGAGAGAAATCAAAAGCAAGAACACAACAACGCGGAAGGTGGGTTGTAAATTGATTGTGAGAGAAAGTTTAAATTTATTAATAAATAAATGCAATTAATTTGTTTAACACTTGTGTTAATTATTTTTATAATGCGAGAGTAAATGCCAATTAGTTGCTAATTTTTTAACCATTTTGGTAAAATGAGGAAAAATGACAATTAGTTCATGAGGGCAAATGGAATCTAGCTTGTACTTCCTACTCCCCTAGGCTCCAGGAATAAAAAATGATATAAGTAGTGACCTCGAGTGTAGATCGGGCTAAAAGGTCGATCAGACGTGTCTTAGGACAGTAGTTAAGAGTGTACACAATTCGATTCAGATGGTTTTTATGTTGAAATTTTAAACTAGTCTAAAAAGTGCTGATTGGCAAAAGATTAAATTGAAACTATTTAAATATTCTTTCAAATCAAGTATCGCACAGGTTCAATTTATTTATTTTAGCGGTCAAATTTTTAAATCACTTTTTCCATACTGCAAATATATATCGGTAAATAAAAAGAATTTTTTTAATTATAATTCAAATTAATATTGAAAATAAAATGAGAGAAAGAGAACGTGTGCCATTAAACAAAATTAAATTGTTAGAATTGAAAAGTTTTTTGACTGTTAATTAAAATAAATATAACAAATAACTAAATAAAGGCGCTACATACGTATTATGATATCTATGTATATAGAGGTCGGATTGCGGGCAACTTAAGATTTCCTAATCAAAGGAATTCCACAAATATGTAGAGAAGAAAATATTTTGGTGTGTTTTCAAAATAAGGTTCAATGCCTATTTATAGGCTAAGTAATCAAATCCATTTGGTATACAACTAATGTAGGATGAAAATAAGCAAAAAACCAACATATATATCACTAAATTGACAGAAGTCAACTTCTTAGAAATCAACTTCTTTTCAATTACTTACTTAAATATTGAGTTTCTGTTTATAATAACAGCAAATAGTATTTTGAATAGAGAAATATAGTAAGTATATACTAAACCCAAGCTGTAATTTGTTCGGAAGATTAGTGAAGCAGTTGCGGTGCCCGGAGACGTAGGCAAAAGTTGGCCGAACTCCGTTATCAAATCTGGTGTGCTTTTTCCATTTTGTCTTTTAATTTCGTATTTAGTATTCTGGTATTCTTTTGTTAATTGTTAGTATTCAATATTTACTTGCTTTGGGGTATTTGTCCGATGTGCATAGTACTTTTAATAGTAGGTTCTGTCTAAGGAGACTGGGTTTTAAGTGGGACCGTTGTGACCCCTCCAGCCTTTCCTGGGAGTTTGCTATAATTAGTACTATTGTTGTGTATTTTATACTATCGATACCCCAACAAGTGGTATCAGAGCCGAAGGTTCGGCCTAGGCTCGTTTGTTTTGATTGTAATATTGAATACTATTATTTGAGTTCGAAATGACTACTGAATCTTCCACAACCGGAGCATCAACCTCCTCGTCCATATCAGGAAGGATGGTAATGCCAAATGTTAGATTTTCGGTAGAGATATTTGATGGTACGGGTCATTTCGGCATGTGGCAAGGCGAGGTCCTGGATTGTCTATTTCAGCAAGGTTTAGACATTGCCATTGAAGAAAAGAAACCAGATGATGTTGAAGAAAAAGAGTGAAAAACCATTAACCGCTTGGCATGTGGAACAATTCGATCGTGCTTGTCCAGAGAGCAGAAATATGCATTTAAAAATGAAAATTCTGCTTACACATTATGGAAGGCTTTGGAGGACAAATTTCTGAAAAAGAGTGGTCAAAATAAACTTCTCATGAAGAAGCGATTGTTTCGGTTTGAGTACCGCCCAAGTACATCTATGAATGATCATATTACTGCCTTTAATCAATTGGTTGTAGATTTATTTAATTTGGATGTAACCTTTAGTGATGAGGATTTGGCTTTGATGTTGTTATCATCCCTTCCTGATGAATTTGAACATTTAGAAACTACTTTACTTCATGGGAAGGATGATGTATCTCTTGCTGTAGTTTGTGCTGCTTTGTATAGTTATGAATTAAGAAAAAAGAATAAAAAAGAAAACAGGCACATAGCAGCAGAAGATGAAGCATTGGTAGCAAGAGGACAATTGCAAAGCCAAAAGAAGGGAAGAAGTTGGAGATCCCGTTCAAAATTCAGACCTGCCAAAGATGAGTGTGCTTTCTGCCATGAGAAAGGACACTGGAAGAAAGACTGCCCCAAATTGAAGAAGAAAGGAAAAGCTACTCAAGATGCATGTGTAGCTGAAGGTGAAAGTGAAGACTCAGAATTTTCACTGGTGGTATTGCCTTCAACATCCCATTCAGACGAATGGATTCTGGATTCTGGATGCACCTATCATATGTCTCCCGTAAGGGAGTGGTTCTTCGATTTTCAGGAGATCAATGGAGGAGTTGTTTACATGGGCAATGACAATGCCTGTAAGACAACTGGAATAGGTTCAATTCAATTGAAAAATCATGATGGATCGACCAGAGTTCTGACGGATGTTTGGTACGTGCCGGATTTGAAGAAGAATCTCATCTCCTTGGGTGCCTTGGAGTCCAAAGGTTTAGTTGTGACTATGCGAGATGGAGTTTTGAAAGCTACTTCCGGCGCACTGGTGGTGATAAAAGGTATCAGAAGAAATAATTTGTATTACTACCAAGGTAATACAGTTATTGGGACAGCATCAGCAGCTATTTCAAACAATGACAAGGATTTTGAAGCAACCAGGCTTTGGCATATGCGCTTGGGACATGCCGGTGAAAAATCCTTGCAAACTCTGGCGAAGCAAGGATTATTGAAAGGTGAAAAGGTATGTAAACTTGATTTTTGTGAACATTGTGTTCTAGGAAAGCAAAAAAGAGTGAAGTTTGGCACTGCTATCCATAATACAAAAGGTATTTTAGATTATGTTCACTCAGATGTTTGGGGACCTTCCAAGACACTATCTTTGGGAGGAAAACATTATTTTGTCACTTTTATTGATGATTTTTCCAAACGAGTTTGGGTGTATACTATGAAGACTAAGGATGAAGTGTTTGGAATTTTCCTTAAGTGGAAAACACAGATTGAGAATCAGACTGGAAGAAAGATCAAAGTTCTCAGAACAGATAATGGTGGAGAATACACAAGCGATCCCTTCCAAGATGTTTGTCATAAGTATGGCATTGTTCGACACTTTACAGTCAGAAGGACACCACAACAAAATGGGGTGGCAGAACGCATGAATCGAACCTTGGTGGAGAAAGTTCGATGTATGTTGTCCAATGCTGGGTTGGGCAGACAGTACTGGGCTGAGGCTGTGACATATGCGCAACATCTCATAAATCGATTGCCATCATCCGCAATAGGTGGTAAAACACCTTTAGAGGTATGGTCTGAAAAACCTGTTGCTGATTATGATTCCTTACATATTTTTGGTTCTCTTGGTTACTATCATGTGAAGGAATCAAAATTAGAACCAAGAGCAAAGAAGGCATTGTTCATGGGAATCACCTCTAGCATAAAGGGATACCGACTTTGGTATCTCGAGTCGAAGAAAGTGTTGTTTAGCAGAGATGTTATCTTTGATGAACTTGCCATGCTGAAGAAAGTAACACATGAAAAGACCGACAGTACTCCGCAACAGGTGGAGCATACACCAAAGCAGGTGGAGGTAGAAGGAATGGCAAAATTTCCAGCTAAGTGTGACAATCCAGTAACAGAGGATTTGTTAGATGAAGAAGAAGAAGTTCAGACCCAAGAATCGTTGGAGCAACCTGAACCAATTGCAATGAGAAGGCCTAGACGTGAAATTCACAAACCTGCTCGATTTGCAGATATGGTGGCTTATGCACTTCCAGTTGTAGATGATGATGTTCCATCCACTTTTCAAGATGCAGTTCGAAGTTCAGAAAGTGAGAAGTGGAAAGGTGCTATGGAGGAAGAGATGCAGTCTCTTCAGAAGAACAAAACTTGGAAGGTGACGCAACTACCAAAAGGCAAGAAGGCAATTGGATGCAAATGGGTATTTGCAAAGAAAGAAGGATTTCCTGACAAGAATGATATGCGCTACAAGGCAAGATTGGTAGCTAAAGGCTACGCTCAGAAGGAAGGAATTGATTATAATGAGGTATTTTCTCCAGTTGTTAAACATTCTTCCATTAGAATTTTGTTGGCCTTGGCAGCGCAGTTGAATTTGGAGCTAGCTCAACTTGATGTGAAGACGGCGTTCTTGCATGGTGATTTGGAAGAGGAAATCTACATGACTCAGCCAGAAGGATTCAAAGTTGCTGGGAAAGAAAATTGGGTTTGCAAGTTGAACAAATCGTTGTACGGATTGAAACAATCTCCGAGGCAATGGTACAAGCGATTTGATAAGTTTATGATGAGGCAGAAGTACACTCGAAGCAAATATGATCATTGTGTGTATTTACACAAGTTACAAGATGGATCTTTCATTTACTTACTTTTATATGTTGATGATATGTTGATTGCATCACAGAGCCAAATGGAGATTAACAAATTGAAGGCTCAATTGAATCAAGAGTTTGAAATGAAAGATCTAGGGAAAGCCAAGAAGATTCTCGGAATAGAGATAAGTAGGGACAGAACGAGAGGCAAGCTTTGTTTGACTTAAAAACAATATTTGAAAAAGGTACTACAGCGTTTTGGTATGACAGAAAACTCAAAACCTGTAAGTACACCACTTGCTCCTCATTTGAAGATTAGTGCCCAGTTATCACCAAAGAATGATGAAGAACGAGAGTACATGGCCAAAGTCCCGTATGCTAATGCAGTTGGTAGCTTGATGTATGCAATGGTGTGTACGAGGCCTGACATTTCACAAGCAGTTGGAGTTGTGAGCAGGTATATGCATGATCCGGGTAAAGGTCATTGGCAAGCTGTGAAATGGATTCTACGGTATATTCTTAATACTGTAGATGTTGGTTTAGTTTTTGAGCAGGATGGTAAAATTGGTCAAAGTGTAGTTGGATATTGTGATTCTGACTATGCAGGTGATTTGGATAAGCGAAGGTCAACGACTGGATATTTGTTCACTTTTGTCAAAGCACCAGTCAGTTGGAAGTCTACTTTACAATCTACGGTTGCTTTGTCTACAACAGAGGTAGATTATATGGCAGTCACTGAAGCTGTAAAGGAAGCAATTTGACTTCAAAGTTTGCTTGAAGACTTAGGAGTTGGTCAGAAGCACATTACAGTGCATTGTGACAGTCAGAGCGCTATTCACTTAGCGAAAAATCAAGTCTTTCATGCAAGAACGAAACACATTGATGTTCGCTATTACTTTGTACGGGAGATTCTTGAAGAAGGTAATATACATCTTCAGAAGATTCATACTACAGAGAATCCTGCAGATATGATGACTAAAGTTGTCACAACAGTTAAGTTTAAACATTGTTTAGACTTGACCAATATTCTGCACATTTGAGATGGCGCCAAAATGCGTGTTTGGAGGCACTGCAGAAGACTACTTCATTTGCTCAGAAGACAAGAAATTTGAATTTCGAGTGGGATTGAGAATACGCAAAGGTGGAGATTTGTTGGTTTTTTGCTTATTTCCATCCCACATTGGTTGTATACCAAAGGGATTTGATTACTTAGCCTATAAATAGGCATTGAACCTTATTTTGAAAACACACCAAAATATTCTCTTCTCTCCATATTTGTGGAATTCCTTTGATTAGGAAATCCTAAGTTGTGGGTAATTTACCCAAGTTGTAATTTGTTCGGAAGATTAGTGAAGCAGTTGCGGTGTCCGGAGACGTAGGCAAAAGTTGGCCGAACTCCGTTATCAAATCTGGTGTGCTTTTTCCATTTTGTCTTTTAATTTCGCATTTAGTATTCTGGTATTCTTTTGTTAATTGTTAGTATTCAATATTTACTTGCTTTGAGGTATTTGTCCGCTGTGCATAGTACTTTTAATAGTAGATTATGTCTAAGGAGACTGGGTTTTAAGTGGGACCGTTGTGACCCCTCCACCCTTTCCTGAGAGCTTGCTATAATTAGTACTATTGTTGTGTATTTTATACTATCGATACCCCAACAATATACGCATACTACATTACGATCGGGTTATCGTTAGGACAACTTTAATGTCCCTAGCGATTTGTTAGTCTTACAGGCAGAATTCAAACAAGTACTTGGAGAATATTTGATTCTCGATAAGTTCACTTATATCAAACTCGTGACAAAACAATATGGTGAAGTTGTTAAAAAATTCTAACAATTATATCAATAGTTAATTTTTATTGTAGTGTGTCTTACATGTATCACGTTAGTAATGAGTACGTATAAATATTTTCTGTCACTATTAAATTTATAAAAAATATCATTATAAGAAAACAAAAACTCTTTTCTTTAGGTGAACTGGTGACAAATTTAATATTATTATTTGATATTTTTTTCACTATTACTATTATTAGTTTTTTTCTTAAGGTGATTTGCTGGCCCACTTGAAGTTGTAGCAAAACGTCCATTAGAATTGGTTTTCAAGTTGGCCAATTTGCAGCTTAGTCCCATATGCTGGACTTGTGCATATGTGGATGTGTTAAAAACGTATGTGGAAAGAGTTAGTATTCAACAATATTCATCCATAATTATGAATGTTATAGTAAGGAACAGCCATTCTAAATTTGCTGGAAATCAAATGGTTAAACCTTCCAAGACATTGACTAACACATGGCCTGTTGAGTATGACTATTGAATGGCGTTTGGTTTGAGGAATGGGTTGAAAACGTAACCCAAGTTTTAATTTTATATGTGGCATGGTTGATTATGAAAAGCAATTTGTAAATAAAATTATAATTTTTCTACTAAATTGCGTGTGAAGGCAATGCTGGGAAAAAGATAAACATATCTTTATATGAGAACTTTTTTTTTGGTCAAAATTAACTATAAATGACAAGGACAATAATATTTGTTTTATGATTAATTATTTTTTTTCCAACTATACACTAATCATAAACAAATTTTTTACTTCAATTTGATCTATTTTGATTTGGCTATTACATCCGCATGTGAGCTATCTAACTTACCGTGGACAGTCTAGTCGGTTTATGAACTGGTTAGCATTAGAGTTATCACTAAGATATAAAAGAGAACGGAGCGGTTTCAAATTCGAACTCATCCTGAACTTATATGATTTGAAACGAGTTTTTACTATTATAAACGAATCTAAAATGGGTTTTGAATTTTTAATTTCAAACTTATCCTGCTCGAACTCGTCTCATTTAATATTATTATTATTATTTTTTAAATTTATTATATAAATTATGTGATATTTTTTAATATATATATATTTATATATGTATAATTGTAGTGTATATTTTTAATATTTTTTTAAATAACAAAATAAATCTAACGGATTTAACTCTTTATATTTAAATTTTAAAAATTTTTGACAGGTCATATCTCGAGTTTGGCTAAACCACCTTTCTCAAACCAAATTATCTGGGAATGACTTGTTCAATTTCTTTAATTTGCTATGATTTTAATCAATTTACTTTAATATGGTCAATTAATTTGAAGTTGTCCACACCATCCCACTTGCCCCACTTATTTTTTTCTCCTTTTTCTCATAATTAAGTGCAAATTGTGGCATTACTAGAGCAAGTAAACTCTTCCCATTGGACTGAACAATTAGTTTACACATTTTTTGATTTCCTTGATTCTCAACATTTTTCCCTATATATCACCATACAAACATTACACAGACTAGATTAAGCTTTACTTGAATGGAAAATCTTGTTGTAGCTTCGATATTTTTGTCATTGGCCATGGCTATGCCATGGGCCTATGGTACTGCCCAAACGCCCGAGCCACAAGAAGCATGGCTTCAAAACCTTTGCCAAGGCAAAGAAAATGTGGCCCGACTACGTTTTTACATACAAGATGCACTAAGTGGTCCAAATGCAACTGTGTGGGAAGTTGCTCGTTCTAACATCACATCGACTTCACCCACATCTTTTGGTCAAGTTAGTGTTGTCGATGATCTCATAACCACCGAGCCCGATCCCAATTCGATGAAATTGGGCAGAGCTCAAGGGTTGATCACTATGGCGGACTTGCAAGAGGTAGCTCTTGCTATGAACATCAATTTTTACTTTAGTACTGGTAAGTACAATGGGAGTACGCTCAGCATTCTTGGGAGAAATCAGATACTAAGTGAGAATCGTGAGTTGCCGGTTGTTGGTGGTACTGGTGCTTTCAGAATGGCCCGTGGATACTCAATATCCAACACTTATTCTCATGATCCTATTGCCAATTATGCCATTCGTGAGTTTACTGTTTATACCACCTATGTGGGGTGATATATATACTCAATATTGGGTAGAATTTCTATTACGTATTTTCTCTATTATATTGCAACGATTGTCTGATATATATACACTATGTATGATCCTTGTACTTCATGTTTGAGTTCTTGATTGACATGTATCACCATTATTAGTACTGTTGTTCCAATGTTTAAATCATAATTAGTGACTTATGAAAATTAAATTTGTAACTTTTCATTTCCCCATATTAATTATTAGGCATTCATGAAATGAAAATAAAAATAAAAATTAAAAAGATGTTGTCGTTTATCATCTCATAAACCTAAAACAAACACATGTTCACTGGCAACTTTTTGGTTCTGTCATTTTCTAATGTTGTTTAGTTTTTGAATTTTAATAAGGAAAATACTAAGAAAAATTATTTCTCAACTTTAAATGTTGTGAATTTGTGCTTTATAATTTAAACATTTTTCTTTTCTTTACTGAAATTCAAAGTTGAAACATAGCCTAAATAAATTTTAGGCAAATTCATGAGTTACCCTTTAAATTATATGTTTATTTATTTCAGTGTTATAGTCCCTTCTTTGTAGGAGTCTTCATTCACAGCCGAGTTTGGCTGTTTGGCCATTCATTTAGATTGGAACGGCTCAATTCAATTAGTGTAGAATTCTATATTGTTTAAGATATTACATGTATTAGTAGATAATTATCAACTAATAAAAATTAATATTGACGCGGTTTGCATTTCAAGTTGAGAGTAGCAATGTCAACTTCTCTCGAATTGACCTGCAAAACAAATACGAGCAAAAGTCGGAGGGGCGGGGTGGGGGGGTGGGGGGTTGTTAATTAAGATAATAAAGTGAACGTATATTTTACTTGAAATATTTATAATTAAAATTTGGTGTATGAACTTAGATTGTACTAGACTCCCGAAGATGCGAAATACCCATAACGGGTCGTACCACATTCAAGGTAAATGTATCTTCTAGATTATGGCAAGGGCACTTTAGTGAATTGCCTTTTACTCCTTCACGTTTCTCCGTTTTTGCCTTTTATTAAATAATTTAATTGACTATTTGAGGAAGATTATTCTTTTACTCATACTCTATATAATGGGCCCATCATATGTAATACTTGAAAAGTCTAATCTTAAGTCGTTGATTGAAGAAGTGTTCAAGTTTTGTGATGTTAGTTTAATTGATATTTACTTATTTTATTATTTTAGTCAATGAAAATTTTACTATGTGAGCTAGATGGAGATAAGTCTAATTAAAACTTGTAAAAATTATGAGTTGAGTTTGAACTAAAAAAATAAAAATAAATATAGACTTAATTTGAATCCAGAGCATCTAGTTGACGATTTTTGAGCTTAAGGTACTCAAAACACGGCTCATAACTTTGCCTGATTTTATTACGTACTATTTATATATACTACTATATGGCTTACTAGTTTATTTTGCAATTTTCGTGAAGCTTAAATTGATATCAAATTACTCGAATAATAAATTCATTATTAAAAGATTTTATAAGAAACGTTGCAGTCGTACGGTTGATTAACTTGATTTTTCACTGCACATGATAGGTTGTAAATGATTTTATTATTAAATTATAAGATGAGTGCTCTATAACAATGTTCTCCTTTTTGAAATTTTATGATTTAGTTATTGCAAGAATGTCATTTCATTGTGATTTATTTGAATAATCGCAAAATATTTCAAATTATTAATTTTAATCTTGCAATATCTGCGTAATTTCACCTTTTGTCCTATACATTGCAAGATCTTACATGAAACCCAGGGGCAAAAACAAATATTCGGACGTGAACTCTAATATCAAGTTACAAAAATCTAACCAAAAATTCGTAGGTACAATCATTTATTTAAATTTTGGTGGAGTGAGATATCTGCTTTTAGGTCTCTACTATAGGTATTACTGTTATCTTCGATTAAAGTTTTGTTTTTACCATAACTTTTACTTTATAAATTTATTAAAAAAATTCATAAAAAAAGAGTAAATAGAAAAAAATAACATGAGAAATTAATAAATCAAAATAAGTTATCAGAGAGAGAAAACTATATTTTTAAGATAAAGAGGCACGAGTAAAAGTTGGAAAGAAAGTAAAGTTGTTAAATGTGGAGGTAAAAATCAGTTTTGATGTTTGTATGTATATTAGACATACATGTGTATATGTAATATACAGTACAAAAATATAATATAAATTACAACAGAAAATTTAAACTCAGCATAAATGAGAGTTGGAAATTGAGAAAATAAAGAAAGAAAATTGTTACTAGACCAAAGACATCAAATGACGAATTTTCAATTATAAAAGAGTATATATAGAAGTATATATATGTGGGATTGTGATATTGGGTTTATTTAATTTCTCAATGTTGCCTTACATATATAAATAATAATTATATTAGATGCTATTTAATTTTATAGAACTAAATACATGATCTATCAATTGGATTCTATAAATATCTATTGAGTATGAGTTTTGTAATACTAGTTAAATTAGGATTGATAATCTTTTATTATACTTAATATATAAGGAGCATTTTGAGATTATGGTTTCTAAGTCAAATTAATCATTGTAGCTCTTAATCCTCTATCCCTATTTTGGAGAGAAAACCTATGAAACACCTTAGCAGATTTGAATGTAAGAGATGCTAACCCAGTATTAATTTATGTATTAGTCAGTATAGATTTACGAATGCGTCAATAAAGATTTAAGCGATTCCGATTTAATTATTCATTTTATTTTCTTAATAATTCACGTGATGATCCTGAAGTATATGATTGTGTTAATCATATATATATATATATTAAATTTTAACAAATGGTATCAGAGCAGGTCATATTAGATTATCAGAAAATTTAATTTCTTCTTTCATTGATTACGTTTGGTGTGATAATTTTATTTGAAAGGAGAAATCACGAACAAGTTTTTTTAAAATTACAGTTCTATTGAAAATTATTTTTTTGTTAAATAATTGCATGATGATTTTAGTAGCAATCTTTGTAAAAGTTTTGTTTCTTCTTTCTCTACTAAATCTAGTCTCATAATCTTGTTTGAAAGAAGAATTGAGAAATTAGTTTTGTGAATTTTCATCAGGCAATAAGTTTGTTCAGAATTTTCCTTCAAGCTTTTTTGATTTCTTTGGTTGATTTATGGGTGAAGAAAAAGGTCATGAATCTCGGGTATTAATTTGAAGAAATTGAACCTTAATTTTCTTTTGGGCCGAAGGTTTTTTGTTTAAAATAAATTTTGGGCTTAAGTTAAGTTTTGATCTTTAGCTTGATTTAGTTTTGGTTTATAATTCAAATATGGTTATATTTTGGGTTTAACATATTCTTGGTCTCAAACCCATAAGAATTAGATTTTTTTACTATATTTAGTTATGGGCCTAATTTGGTCTTGGGTTCATTTTAATTTTTGTTTTAAATTCAAATAATGCTGATTTTTTGGCCTAATTTGAATTTTGGTCTGAAATTCAAATAACATTAACTTTTGAGTTTAAGTTTGTGTTCATTGTTTGGATCATAAATTGGGTAAGATTTAATCTAACCCATAATGATTGAATTAGATTTGAATTTAAATTGAGTTCAAGTCCGATTTGTACATGACTCAGAACTAATTTCAGTAGAATCTCATTAAAAAAATTAATTATTTTATTTTGCAAATAATATCTTATATTTTAAGATAAATCAAAGTAATATATCGCCAAAGTGATCTTTCTTATTAAATTTATTTTAAAATATTAAATATCAAGTAAAAGATTTCTATTATGTATATATCTTTGCGAATAATAATCGGCTCAAAAGAAAATTATTATTTGGTCAGATGATAAACATGTGAGATAAAATTGGGATTATATTTTTTTTTCTACTTGATATTTCAAAATAAACTAATTGAAACAATATATTGCCAAAGTAATCTCTATTGTGTAAATTTATTTATTTTAGATTATTAAAATGTGTATGTTTGTCATTTATGCATATAATAATCGGCCCAAATGAGAGTTATTATTTGTCCAAACAACAGGCATACATATGGTAATAAATAGTGGTGATTATTAGGTTTTTCATGTAAGTAATAATCGACCCAAATGAAGGTTATTATTTAACATGATTAATTGTCAATATTTGATTTGGAAGTATCATTTACAGTTGATATTTTTATCCAAAGACTAAATATCAATATTGTGCTAAGTATCTCATGATGGGACCCATTATTATCAATTATGTCATGCATATATATGGATTTTTTTTAATTATATTATGACATGAATATTGATTATGAGCAAGTTATTTAGTTTTGTTTTCTAAATTAAGTTTTTGCTTATATTTTTACAAGATCTGTCAATGTTAATTTTATTTGTTTTTAAAGGCACAAATCTCAAGAATTCAAAAGCGAACATTGTGATTGTTTTCAGGTGCATGGGT